>PVKS010008342.1:0-68780 GCA_004027875.1 Aplodontia rufa | reverse complement strand
GTCTCAGGATCTTCTATTCGGTTCCACTGGTCTTCGGTTCTGTTTTGATACCAATACCATGCTGTTTTTGCTACTACAGCTCTGTAATATAATTTCAGGTCAGGGATTGAGATGCCCCCTATTTCTTCTTTTCTATAGAGTAGTGTTTTGGCTAGTCTGGGTCTCCTGTTGTTCCATATGAACTTGAGAATTGCTTTATGTATATCTCTGAAAAATGCCATGGGCCCTTCTTGAGCAATATCTCTCGGGTCCAAAAGTACAGACAGCAGACATTAATAGAGAGTAATATAAAACATACCTTAGAGAGGAAATAGAACACGGTTATTTAATACCATTTGACATTGCTACAAAATTCCTTGGTTTTTGGATTACCGTGAAGTTTGGTAGCACAGGTTTTATATAAATGTGCTTTGTTTGGCAGCAGAGTTTTAAAATGGGCTGTCCCTTTTTGCTTTGGGACTCTGCCTTCTTCTTTACTTTTCCTCATCTTTTAAGACCCAGCTCACATGTTAGTGTTTAAGTGGTTTTATGTGGGGGACTTTATCTTACTTCAGTCTGGATGAGGGCATCTTTCTAACCTGTGTGATACTGAAGAAGTAAAGTCTTACGGAGTCACCTTCTGTGCTCCTCCATAGAGCAGCTGCAGATCAAGGGAAACTGTTTCCTACTCCACTCAGGGAGCCAACACCCTTTCAGCCCCTTCTGTGGTCAAGTTGCCAGGAAAGTGGGTGATCCGGGCCTTCTCTCGTCTTTCATAGTCATTGTGTTAGTCAGTTTTTCATCACTGTGACAAAATACCTGATAAAAACAACTCAAAGAACAAAAGATTAGTTTTGGCTCATTGTTTCAGTCCATTGTTAGCTGGTCCACTGTTTCTGGGCTTGTGGAATTCAGACCATCATGGTGGAAGGACATGGTGAAGCAAATCTGCTCATTTCAAAAAAGCTGGGAAGGAGGACAGAGGAGAGAGAAAGGGATCAGGGACAAGAAACTCCTTGCATGGCCTCAGTGACATATTTCCTCCAAATTGGTCCCACCACCTATAGTTTCCATACCTTCCAGTAGTCTATTGAATTATGAGCCCATCGATGGATCAATCAATTGACAAATAGATAAATCAAAGCCTTCATGTTTTCATAACTTACCAAAGACCCATCTCTGAACATGACTTCATTGGGGACTAAGCCTTACACAAATGAGCTTTTGGGGAACATTTCATAGCGAAAGATAATAGCCATCCAGCCTGATCAGCCTTCAAGAGCCCACAAACACAAGACTATGTACATGTGCCAAGCTATGAAGAATGAGGCACATCTCAGAAGGCTCTTCCTGCAGTTTGAAATGCTGGTTGATTCTACTGTGTGAAGAAAGGCTTGAACATAAAGATCTCTTCAAGGAGGCTGTACTCCTCAGACCCGGCCTTCCCTTAAGATGTCTCTCCCTTCTGGACTCAGCCTGCTGATAGGCACCCCCACTATTTGAGTCTGGTGACCCCCTCTGTTCCTTCAGAAAATCCCATTTACCTGTCCTCCAATTTAACAGGTATATATTGGGTGTCTCCTAACTGTTAGGTGTCAGGGATAGAAAAGAGAGGAACAGGCATAATCCCTATCCTTACGCAGTTTACAGTTTGGTAGGAGAAAATATTTTAATCAATTTGTGACACAAATAAATATAAAATGACAAAGCTGCAGTGAAGGAAATATTGAGCCTGAGGAAAGATTTCATTGGGGAAACAACCGGAGGATGAGTGTGAGGTTTTGTTTGTTGGAGTGGTTACAACTCGGAGAGAGGTTGCAATAAGCCTTAAACAAACAAGCAAGCAAAAAAGAAAACAGGAGAAAGTCAACTTGAAACTGAGATTTACAGTCAGTCCCACATTTGTTCTTAAACTTGTGTTGACATATTGCATTGCAGCAGGTAGTACATTAGGAAAGACATGTTGCAAGATTCTGCAATATTTAATGTGCAAAGGACAAAGTCACACCTCTAGACTGGGTTCTAGTTTGTGTTTTTTTATGCAAGCAATTTTCATGCTACCAGTTGAATTCATAGCCTAAAGGAAAAATCCCATCAGACCATCCCTATTCAAAGGTATGAGCTCATTTATGAGTCTGTCAGGATGGTCATGCCATTTGCTCTCTGAATATAAATTCCAAACATCCTCATCAAATAGATTCTTCTGTTCATACACCCATTATTTTGTGACCACTGCTCTCACTTTAAAGTCATGTGTAAAGTCCCACTTCTTTTTTTTTTTTGAAAGAGGGACAGTGAGAGAGAGAGAGAAAGAGAGAAACAACTTTATTTAGTTTTTCACATGGCCTTAGTTGCTCCAACACTCAGTTGTGTACGTGGTGCTGGGGTTTGAACCCGGGTCCTCAAGCTTGCAAGGCAAGCGCCGAAACCACTGAGCCACCGCTCCAGCCCCAAGTCCCACTTCTTTAGATTGGTGTTAGATAGAAGAGTAAATTGGAGGGAATGTGATGTTGGTACCCTGTCCTGCCTTTTTATTTAACTGTTCTATTTATTCTGGTCCCCACATGACTGTTCCCTCTCCTATTTCCTATTTCTTACAGGATGAGAAAGAATATTCTGCCCTAATATGAAATCAAATTCCCTACTTTGCTCCCAGATATGGAATAGCTTGGCACTGCATCAGGATTTAATGAACTTTTCTTATTTTATCACATGCTTGTTTTTATTTAGCTATCAGCAAACTGGATATTTGCCGCATGCAAGCCTTCAGGCACCTCCTGTTTGCCTGCCAAATGAGCCCTGCAAAGAGCTGTATTATGGCAGCTACAAACTATCTTGACATGGGAAATCTGACTTCAGCAAAAATGATGACCACTGGGCATCTGTCTACGTATCCTCAGCTTTCTCTCTCCCCCTAAGAGGTGGCATCCCAGTGCCCTCAGGTTCACATCCTTCTCCTTATAAAACCTGATCAGAATAAAAGACCTGAAAAACTCACTGGCATTAAGGTATGAAGATTAAGGCGCTTTCCTCTGATACTGAGCAACAATTTACCCAACACTTACAAGCTGAATGTCTAAGATACAGACTCATTAGATACTCTCCATTCTTAAGAATTTGCAGTCTAGTGCAGGAGTGCACATATGTAAAAAGCAGTATGTTAAATGAAAGTACTTGTTGTGGGGGGCAGGACCGAGGGGCATATATCAGGAGTACAGAACTAGGCAACCTCATGGTTCCAATGGATATATACCTATATACCTTCCCAAAAGTATCATGGTTGTATTTTGTGTTGTTTCTGTTCTGTTTCTGTTTCTATGTTTAAAGAGACCCTCTTTCCCAGGGACGTTAGTATGTTTAATAGAGCAGTAAAATAACTGTTAAGCCAAAGTGATGAACCTCTAACTGGAGTTTCCAGTTCCAGGAGGAAATGTACATATCCCTATAGTCCTTAATTGCAAACCTGACAGCTACAGGATTGCCTTAGATTCATCTAGAGCATGGGGTACATCAGGAAATCCTAGAATCCATTCTGAAGAAGTCAATTCACTAATAATTTGGGCTGTGGCCCTTTAATCTATATTTCAGTTACATACTTTACATCATTCTAACGTGGGACTGGGCTTGGAAACTACATCTCTACCTTTTGAAATGTCTGAACCTACCCTGGAGTTGGAGGGAGGATACCTACTTGGAGGGTCAGCTCTCATCCTTTCCTAGAACCCTAACAATGTCAGGAAATGACAGAGGCCTAAACAGCATTGGGGTCTGCATTTGAGAGTCCATACCTACTATATGAATGCTGCTTGGTCCAGAGACCAACTTCATGAACTTCAGCAGGATAGGGCCAAATGGCATGAAACCTGAAACCATATTGATATTATTGGGATGTAGACTACCTGAATGAGGATGCAAATGTTTCCTTAGCTTCACCCAAGAAAGACTTAATAAATCAAAATCCCTGGGATAAGACACAAGAATTCACATTTTTAACAGCTTCCCTAAGTGGTTCTTGCTCCTATTGAGGTTGATAGACTAGGCTCACCCACCGAGAGATGGATTCGAGGGGCGTATTTTGAGGGTGGCAGATCTAATGGGCCAAATTTGGACCCCAGAGTATCTGATGACAACTAGGCATAGTGTGGAGAAGCAGGAGGATCAAGCAAGAGGGGCAACACTAGGGCCTGGATCTTTAGAAAGAATAGGAAATTCTCAGGGATGGCATGGACATAGAAATGAAGAGATCCTGGCAGAAAACTACAGGGATGCTTTGGTTTGAGAATTCTCTAATCATGGCACTAGGATTTGGGGTCAGATGCCAGTCCCTCCAAAGACTCAGGTGTCCAAGGGAAGTTATCAAGGAAGGATTTAGGAGAAGTGTTAATGGAGACCCCAGCCAGAAGCTTGATTTGGGGATCAGCAGTTTAATTAATGATGAGAGAACCCATGGTGAAGCAAGAGATGAAATTATTCTCAGTTAGGACCAAACCAGGCAGATGGGTAGCCTAGAAACCTGATTTCTCCATGCTGACATCAGCTTCAGGATTTCACAGGGGAAGAACAAAAGCAGGGAACCAAACTACATCTGGAGTCTGGTCAGGCTATGTGGGCTGCACATCTGGTTTAGCAGGTTGTGCAGACATCTCCCTGGTACCAGGGCTTGGGGACAGCTTCTGTGCAGCTTGCATCCTCAGCATGTCTGCCTATAGGAAGCACGGTCAGAGAAAAAGCTTAAAAGTACAGGTTATAGGAACAAATTGGAGTTAGTCAGAGCAATGACTGGGTCTTAAATTTACCAGTTTTAAAGGAGTCCTGTTATAGAAGAAACTATGTAGAAATCCACTTCTGGATACTCAAGTGACTCAGGGTGGAGTCCTCGGGAGTAAGGTTCCTTGGGACTGAGATGTAACTGATTCTGCAAGCAGAAGATAACACGGCAGGTCTGAGTAAAGGAGGTGGAAGACTAGGAAGGTCAGTACTGGCAGCTCCACATTGCCTGGAGGGAGGGTCCTGGTGGACAGAGGACCTCTCAGCATCCCAGTAGCTGGGAGAAAAAAGTCATGTCCTTGAACTCTGGCGCAGTCATCTATAGTAAGGTTTTCTCATAGAAACGCAGTCCTATAAGCAAAGGATTATAAAGAACATAGAAACATGATAAATTATTTTTAAAAAGCATTCATTTCCATTTTAACTTATGAAAAACAGCTGTTTTATGTAGCCAATAAAATTTGCATAACTTTTGCCTACTTTAATAATAGAATGAGGTAAAATAAAAGTGTTATAAAAGTGTTAAGTATAATATATTAGCTAAAAGAATTACAGAAACTTCAGTGAAAACAATCTTATGCTGGACATGCTTTATAAAAATTGATATTTTATCAACAACTTATGTGAATAGGAATAAATAACAATTTTAAATGCAAAACAAGGCAAAAGGACCATCTATTATTGCTTTTGATATGAAATGGACACAGAACTTTAATGTCCTGAAAAGGACATTTTTATTCTATTCTTTCGTTCATATTTTTTTTCTATTTATTCTTGTATACAATGCCTCACCTGTATATAAGCTTAAATTTAATAGTGGATAATATGATGGTATATGATATAATAAAGCATAACATATTTTATTATATGTATACGTATGTACAGAAAAATAAATACATAAACTTTTTCCCATCAAAGTAACACCAAGGTCAGTTTCCTCTCTTTCAAAGTGCCCTAGATTAATTCTGAGCATGTCTAAAGGGGATATGTCACACATGTCTGTGGACCAGCTCATCATCCAGTCACCAGCTTGATTCCTCCTATTCTCTGGTACCTACTTCACCATAGCTGTCTGTGGAGCCACTTGGAAAAGTTCAGAAAGAGACATCCTTGCTCACATCCATGCCAGAGTATGGCATCCAGGGATACCCAACTTTCCACTCAAGGGGCCATGCCCTTGTTGGGCCGTGGGCAGTGGTGGCGAGAAAGGGCCACTTTAGTTCCTTGGGTGGCTACATCCTCCTATATTCCTCCTCATTGCTCTGCTCCACTCCCTCTTGACATAAAAGTCTTCCCTGTAAGGTAGTGGTAGGAAATTATTTGGGGGCAGGGAAAATAAAGGAGCTGGGGACTGGGAGTTCCTACATTGGCAGGATCAAAGCCCAAACCTCCACTGTGAGATTTCTGATTGTTGAGCCCGTGCTTGAGCTAGGATTTAGCACTGTGGAGAACAATCTTTTTTTTTTTTTTTAATCTCTCCCCTTTCTCCTTCTTTTCCTATAAACTTTTAGGATAGCTACCAAAGAGCATTGCCTCTCACTTTCATGGTGTTGGAAGCTAGCATTACTTTCACTAAAATGTTTGAACTCTATGTGAGATAGAAAAAGGGGCATATAAATCAAATGTCTAGGATTCCAGCATTTAGTTAAAGAGCATAATGCTGAAAGTGTGCTTTTCTGGTAAAATATCTTTTTATTGTTTTGAGAAATACATACAAAAATCTGATATTAAAATTTAATTTGAAGACACAAGGAATGTGGCTTCCCATCATTGCATATTATCAGCTCACAAATAAGTACAGTAGCTAGCGATTCACCTTTGATAAAAGTAATTAATATACTGTGGGGCCCAGGATCTGCTTAGTGGTAGGATAATATGGAGGGAAAAGCATTTCACTTCAGGAATCTGGGGGCCCTAGGTCCAGTCACTCTTGGCTACAAATTCACCTTCCCCTTCTTCTTTCTGGACCAGAACATTAAGGGCACCAGATTTAGGAGTCTGAGAGTGATGTTGAGAGAGAAGCACAGATGAGGGCAGTAGGAGGAGCTTGCTCTGCTTCCCTGATCTCACACTGCATAGTTTTGGGGTTCCAGCGGCCTTGCAACACCTGAGACCCTAGTTCTCTGTGATGAACATTGACAGACCTTTAGGGTGTTATCTCTAAGAAACTTCGCTGTTCTCTCAGGAACCCACCATCTTGCCCTAAGTATTAGGCACAGTTGTGTACTGAAGTTAATAAGAAAAAAATTATACCTAGCTACCAGCAAAGAGGTATAGATACATAGTCCTGCTCTTAAGTTTTTTAAAAGGGAGATATTTAGGATTGCCTGAAAAAGAAAATGTACAAGAATCTCCTGATTTGCAGTATTTCCTCTCATTCTCTATCCATTTCATTTGGAGATTTGTTCCATCAATAGCATGCTTGTCTAAGTGCCAGACCCTTGTGCCGAAAGATGCTTCCATATCGTAGAGATGGAATTTCCAAGCAGCTATCTAAACTTCCCATGTACCTCGTTCCACGGAGATACTATTGCTGACATTAATATACACAAGGGAATGAGGAAGAGCCTGAGGAACTCCACAAGGAGTCCTCTTTTTTTGTATTCCTTTTTGCAAAGTTAAAAGTTGATGTTTCCCATTCATTCAATGGACACTTCAGGGATGTCTGGATTCTCTGCTGGGTGACACAATATGAAAGTGGGGAAGGATTTCCTCATTTGTGGAGCTGGCAGACACAGGTGGATGTTTAAGGTGTTTATCTGAGAGGAGAGCTAATAATAAAGTGTGTACCCAAAAGCATGACACTCACTTTTCCTGTGAGAATGGAGGGAGGAGGGACTTACACAGAGTTAACACCAACCTGAGTCTTAAGCACTCTTTACAGTACGGACTCTAGGCTGTACCATCTCACAGATTCTGTCAAGAGATGAAGTTTGATTAAGAATCCAGGCACATGCTCTTTTAGACTAGAGTTCTAAAAAAAAGCAGAATGAGATTTCAAAGTCATACTTTCTTCTTACTTCTTCTAGAGAACACTAGCAAGAATGTGTTTCCTTCTTAATAGAATTTCTTTAAAATAGTTCTAATATTGGTGTCTTAGTTCAAAGCTATGCTCAGACAAGCGTCATAGCTACAATGAGTGATTGTTAAAGTGAGAAAACTAATATTCCAGCGAAAAATAAAAAGACTTGTTTATAATGAAGAAAAGTTGAATGCATGCTTTTGTGAAAAACAACTTTTTTCTAGTTTGTAAGTGCCACTTGATAAACCTAAGTAATGATATCACGTATGAAGAATATTTTGTCCTTCCTCCAAGTACTTCTGTGTACAACTCTCTTAAAATCTGTGGTTTGACTAAGTAGCCTCTTGAAACAAGAACTTATGAGTTAGCCACTTTTACATACTTGGCACCACTACTGATGTTTCACATGCTGTTCATTTGGGTGCACGTGGCCATGAAATATGGGCTGTGTTGCAAATGAGTGAGGCTCATCCCTTCCTCTTTCTGCCCATGACAATGTTTTGATATTATTCATTTAATTTTATTTATCTGATCACATTCTAATTATTTTTAATATTTTAAACATCTATGGCCCCTTCATTAATTACTAGATCCATGAATGGTTTAGTCTACTCATGAAGATTTTGCCAATCTCTTCCCAAGGATGCTACCTCTTGATATGGTCGCATTAGGGATGAAGTTTCCAACATGTGAAATTAGGGGGACATGTTCAAACTATAGCACTCAGAAAACATTAATCATTAAGGTTATTCTTGTTATTATTATTAATTATGATTGCTTTATCCCATTTGATGTTAATATTATCTATACCTAAAATATGCTCTCTTTCTTCTAAAATTTCTGTGTATTTGTTCTCTAAATTTTCTATTCATCTCCAGGACACAGATCAGGTATATTTCTTCTTGGAAATCCTTCCTGTTCCATACTCTACAACTGTTATTTGTTATGTGCATATTTAATATCATTTATTACACTATATTACAGTTAGTTGCTTACACATCTATTTTACTAATAAATACGAATTCACTAAGTTAAGGAATCATATCCTATTTATCCTTTTAATTTCAACACGTAGCTTACAGATAACCAATTTATTTCAGCTAGTGAATGGGTAATTGAGCTAATAATGCTGAAGGGATGAGAGTATTTGTATTAAAAATAAAGTCCAAACATCAGATCAGGAAAAGATCTTAGAAATAATTTAGTCCGATCCTACCATCCTAATCTTTACAGATGAATAAATTGAAGTCCAAAAAGGTAAGACTGGGGCTGGTGATGTAGTTCAGCTATAGAACACTTACCTACCGTATGCTAGGTCCTGAGTTTAATCCCCAGCACGATTAACAGCAACAACAATAGTAATAGTAAACAGAAAGGTAAGAGTAACCTAAGGTCACACTGCTAGGATGAGGCCAGAATACTAAGTAAAAATGTTTGTCCCTTGGCAGGCAGTGGAAAATAGTTGCCAAATAAGAAATCAAACTACAAATTGTAAGTCCTTTTTTCTTCTTCTTCCTCCTCTTCTTCATCTTCTCCTCGTTCTCCTTCTCCTTCCCCTTCCTCTTCTTCTCCTTGTTCTTCTCCTTCCCCTTGTTCTTCTTTTTTCTCCTCCTCCTCCTCCTTTTCTACTAATAGCCAAATGACTTGAGTATCCTGATTGATTACTAGTCAGCACCTCCCCTCTGCATCCTGGAGAAAAGTCAACCACAACCAAACCACTTTTTCTGCTACCAATGATATATTTTGGAAACTCTTACAATGCCAATAATCATCTTTATTTTCTAATATCTTTTGAGCCTCTGCTCTGTAAGACTGCTATTCAGATACACCAAGGAGAGTGAGAGGAAAAGAGCTAATGAAATGTGTGTGATGGAAAACTATGTTGTAATATGTTTAATGACTTCCTTGAATGCTCTAGTTATCTATTGCTCTATCATATGACTTAAAATAGAAATAATCATTTATTTTGCTTATATATTTATTTATTGGGGACAACTCACCTCTGTGCTACATGGCACCAACAATGAGGATTCACTTCTGAGATAGCTCACCTGCATGGCAGTAGTTTGGCATTGACTGCCCACTCCGATTCAGTTATGGCTATTTTGGTAGTTTGGATCTCAAATGCCCTCCAAAGGCCTACCTAGATTTGTTCAAGGTTTGTCTACCAGCATGGTGCTACTGGAACTTTAAGAGGTGGGGCCTCAAGGGAGGTCTTAGGTCACTGGGGGCTGTGCCATTGAAGAGAATTGTGGGGTCTCTGTCTCTTCTATGTGTGTGTGTGTGTCTCTCTCTCTCTCTTTGCTTTCCAGCCACCATGAGGTTCACAGCTCCCTCCACCATGTGCTCCTGCCATATATTATTTTGCCACAGGCCCAAAAGCAATGGTGAAATTGATTATGGACTGAAACCTCCAAAATTTTGAGCCAAAACAAACCTTTCCTCTTTCTAAATTGATTATCTCAGCTAAAACAAAACAAAACAAAACCTTAAAGCTTTAACGGTTTTTAAATTGCTGACTATCATGGCTATTATCTGAGGGAATTGCTTAAGCTAACTGGTTTGCAAGAGGCAGAGATTAGAAATTGCTAATCCCTTAGAACAGGACCTGAAAAGAGATACCGGGTCATCTCCCTCATGCTCTGTTTGTCAAGCAGTCACAGAGTCTGGCCTTTGTCCCAACTTCTTAATGATAAAAGTGTCAAAATTCTGAGAACACATCAATATCACAATGAGAATGAATTAACAAGAATAAAAAAATTAACCTCAACATGGCTCTATTTATGACATGGAAGATTCCTTCCAAACAAAAAGCTTAAAAATAGAATGAGGACTTATTTTGGAGAATGGGAGCTTGAAGATTTGCAAACTCACTCTTCAGAGAAATAACTATACTGGTTAAAAATACTAAAAACTAATAATAAAAATAATAATTTTAAGTTTCTGAAAATTGTCTTTAAAGCATATGGCAAGTGAAGAAACGTTTACTCAGGAAAATCTACTAAATCTCATTAAGAGCAGTAAGAGGGTTTTAGTTAGCTTTTTGTTGCTATAACCAATATACCTAACAAGAGTAATTTAGAGGAGGAAATGTTGTATGGGGCTCACGATTTCAGAGGTCTCAGTCTATAGATGGCCAACTCCATTGCTCTGGGCCCAAGTTGGGGCAGCACATCATGGGAGAAAGGACTAGCAGAGGAAAGCTGCTCAACTCATGACTAGCAGAGAGAGGGGGAAGGGGATCAACAATCCTTCCAATTCACTCATGGAGCAGAAGTTCCACAGCAGGAAAGACAGCAGGGAAGACCAGAAGCACCACTCTCTCTTAGCACCCTGCTTATTAAAGAGGGGTTTCACAGAGAAGTGGACAACTATCCCCATATCCAGCTCCAAGGCAGACACAGACATTGGCCTAGGCAGGGAGTCCATAAGAACAGTTTCAAAGCTCTCCCCAGAGAAATGTATTTTATTTAAAATAGACAGTGGAGGAATTTTAAGCCCAAACACTTAAACACAATGGAGGTATGGGTTTAGCAATAAAGAGGAGGCTGATATTGTCATGAAAGCAACAAGTTAAACTGTAGGCGAGCTTGTTTACTAAGAGAACCAGGGAAAACAGGAATTGAGAAGAGGCTTCCTGGGATTAGAATAGACTTCAAAGTTTGGCTTCAAATATTGCTCTTGCAAAGAAGCTTTAACGTAATTGGATAATACTGTGGAGCATTGTATGCTCTAGAGCACTGTCAAAAGCATAAAGCAGCCATGAGAAATCAGTGAAGTCAACCATCTGAGTGTGATACCAGTAGAGGCAGACAATTTAATAGAGTTATCAGGAAGACAAAGAGAGCTCGGCTAAAACTACTATGATCCCAGAGTGAATGTGTGCATGCCCAAGACTGTGCCTTTAGGAATGACAGCAGAGGTTTTATATTACAGGGGAAATATACTTCATTAAAAATATTCCACCAAGGTCACTAAGCAAATAAACAAGCAAACAATAATAAAAATAAGCCCTAGGGAAGCAAAGAATATAATCCAGATTACTACCTAAAATATTCAGTTCTTAACAAAAATAAGCTGAGCTATGCAAGGATAAAGGAAACTATGTCCCATACACAGTAGAAATAAGCAGATAACACAAACTGCTTCTGATAAGCCCATGTGTTGATGATTTTAAATTTAATTTTTAGAGAAAGAGAGAATCAAGTTTATGTATTTTTTCATCTGGCTTTTGATTTCTCAACACTTAGTTGTGTATGTGGTGCTGGCGTTCAAACCTGGGTCCTTGAACATGCCAGGCAAGCACTCCAACCACTGAGCCACAGCGCCAGCCCCCAGATGTTGAATTTAACAAAGATTTCAAAACACCTGTTATTCAAAGGACGAAAGGAGACTAAGTTTAATGAAATAAAGGTGTGATGACAAACCCTCGTGAAATTGAGATTGTCAATATAGAAACAAATTATTCAAAAGATCTACATGGAAATTCTCAACATGAAAAGTAAGAGAATTGAAATGAAAAACTCAATAGAGGAGGTCAACTGTTGATGCTAATTGGCAGAAGAAGTTAGCAAAATTGAAAATGATTTAATCAAAACTGAAATGTGAGGAATGCAGGAATAAATGGAGAAAATGAACAGCTCTTCAGAAAAGTGTGGAATGTTAGGAACATCAACATAAGTGTAATGTGACTAGCAGAGGAAGAGAAACAAAGGATCAGATAAAAATACTGCCAAGAATTTAATAAAGAAACATTGTAAATCCAATGAACTCAAAAGCCTCTAAATAAAATAAGTACAAAGAGATATATGTGCAGAAAATCCTAAAAACACAAGACAAAAATTTAAAAGCCATCAGAGAAAACTGTATATAGAGAGGGAAAAGAATAAAATGAACATATTATTTTCTACCTGAAACAACGGATGCCCTGAAGATAGTGGTATGACACATTCAGAGTTCTTAAAGGATAAATATAAATGTCAACCAAGAATTTCATATTTGGCAAAAGTCACTTTCAAAAACAAAGTAAAATAAAGACAGTCTCAGAAAATTAAAAACTGAGTGATTGTTGCTGACAAACTCAATTTATAATAAATAATAAAATTAAGTTCTTTGGGTTAAAAGTGCAAAGCATAAAAGAAAACAAACAAAAAAAAATCAGAGTACTGTGGGTAGTTATGTGATTGCAAAAGACAAATGCATATTTAGTTTTTCTTTCTTTATGTTACCTGAATTTAAAAGTAATTGCATAGGGGCTGGAGCTGTGGCTCAATGGTTATGGAGTTTGCCTGGCATGCATGAGGATGCAGGTTCAAACCCCAGAATCACATACAAAATGAAGTGTCAGAGCAACATGAAAAACTAAATAAAATAATAAAATTGATTCTCTCTTTTTTTAAAAAAAAGTAAACGCATAAAGCAATATGAATTATATTCTTAAATTATACAGAAATATAATTTATTTGATAAAAGCAGCACAAAAGTAGTGCTTGGGAGCAAAGCTGTATTGAGTTAAGGAAATTAGTTTAGATGACAACTCAAATTCACAAGAAGGAATGAAAAGATGCAGACAAGGGAAATAAGAAGTAGAACATACTCTATAAATATACTCTTGCTCTCCCTTTTCTCTAAGCTTATAATAAGACAAATTAATATAGAGTAACAATTGTAACAATATATTTTGGGATTTGTAATATATAAGGATGCAAAATACATACAATAGCAGCCTACAAAGGGGAACAGAGCTACACAGGTGGATTTTCTTTGTATCTTATTTAAGTTAGTATAAAGCTTAACTGGATTCTATCTAGTAAGTTAAGATGTGTATGGTGAGCCCTAGAGTCCTACTACTCATTAAAGAATTAAAATATCATGTGAAAAATATTCATTAATGCAAAAAAGGGAATAAAAGTGGAATAGAATAGTAGAAGACATGAGACATACAGAAAAAAAGTAAAAGGGAAGACATCAAAATAAGATATGAATGGATTAAGCAAGCCAATAAATTGACAGATTGTCATATTGGATTTAAAATACAGATTAAATTGTATGTAGTATACAGTAGACACATATTGGATTCAAAGATACAAATGGATGAAAGTGAATAAATGAGAGAAGTTATCTTACAAGCAGGAATCATAACAAACCTGGAATGGCTATGCTAATATCAGAGAAAAGATGCTTGAAATGTTACTAGAGATTGAGGAGCATTTTATAACGATAAAAGGATCGATCCCTCAGGAATATATACCAATCATTAATATGTGTGCACCTAACAATAAAGCCCCCAAATGCATGAAATAAACTGGAAATGAAAGGGAGAAATTGGTGATGCAACAATAATAGCTGGAGATTCAATACCCCAGCAGAAACAGAGCACTACCCAACAACAGCCAAAAGCACATTCTTTTTTTTTCTATTATTAAATGCCTTCACTATTTTTAAAAAATTTTATTAAGGAGTTATTGTACAATCATAAATGCATATGAAGTAACAATATGATATACCTTATGTTCTTAAACCAGAATTACTCCACATCGCCCATACCCCAGTCTCTAGATTCTTGTATATTTTGCCCCTACAAGTGATATAAATGCTTAAATTGTGAATTTTCCAGAATTAAATGATTGCATAAGCATTATCTGGATTCTCCTGGGGTAAGAGTATGCTACATTTTTTAATTATCTGCCTAAATCTCTCACTAGTCTCCCTCTCTTTCTCCTCCCCTGATCTACTCTCCCACCCCCTGCACATATCTATAGTGTTGCTACACCTTTGCTGGGTCTAATACATGAGTCTGACTACCTTTCACCCAAGCCTGGATTCAACTCCAGCCTCCACAAATGAGTGAAAATATTCAACCCTTGACTCTTTGGGTTTGGCTAACTTTATTCACCATGATTTCTTCCATTGCCATCCATTTACCTTCAAAAGTCACAATATCATTGTTTCTAATTGCTGAGCAGAATTCCATTGGAGATGGAGATATATATATATATATATATATATATATATATATATATATATATATATATCAGAGTTTTTGGATCCATTAACAAAGTGAGGGGCATCTGTGCTGATTCCTTAATTTAGCTATTATAAATTGAGCTGCAAAAGCACATTCTTATCAAGTACATGTGGAATATTCTAAAATTGAATATATATTAGGCTATAAAAATATTAATATATTTAAAGGGATTGGAATCATATACAATATGTTCTTCAGCCCAATGAAATGAAATTAGAACTCCAAAACAAAGAGAAATTTAAGAAATTCAAGAAGAAATGCCTCAAATCAACCAATTTTTTGCTTAAGACACTGAAAATGAAGGGCAAAACAAGACAAAAAAGGGAATAATAAAGGTAAGTGTGGAAAGTAATAAAATGAAAAACAAAAGACAATAGATGAAAATAAACAAAGCCAAACGTTGATTCTTTGATTAAAAAAAAGGCAAAAAATAATTGACAAGTTTTTATCTGGACTGACCATTCGATGTGGGGGAAGGAAGATCCGAATCTTTTTAGATTCATAAATTTTCAAAAACTAAAATTAAGAACAACAAAGGAGACATGATCACAGACCTTAAAAAAATGAAAAAGATTTTAAGTAAATAATACAAAGAAGCTGAAATGGATAAATTCTAGAACGACATCAACTGTCAAAATTGATTTAAGAAAAAATAGAATATCTGGCAAGACCTATAACAAGTGATTCATTTGATTTATAACCATAAAACCACCCACCAAGAAAAAGCCCAGGTGCAGACAGTTTTAGAGGTGAGCTCTACCAAACATTTACAAAGGAATCAAGGCCAATGGATTCTTAACAAGCTGTTCCCCCCAAATATAATACAATGATAATTGTATTAATGATTGTATTAATGATAATTAATGATAATAATAATCATAATAACAATAGTGACAAGACAAGGATCTCTGAAACAGGCATCCTTGGGCTTGGGAACCCCCAGTTCTGTAGAATAATCTGGACTACACGCAGCTCTCCACACTTATTTCCTTTTCAATAACCTCACCCCTGAAAATTCCAGTTATGTTCCTTTATTTCCCTCCAATTGTAGTTTTCCCAAGTAGAATTTCTCAAAGCAATGGAATTTATATTCTTTTAGGTACTATGAGAAAACATGCAATGCTGAGCCATATATCCCTTACTCTAAGGGCCTGAGTAACATCTTCGAGAAAGCACTCCTCTAAAATAATCTTTTGGGGCTGGAGCGGTGGCTCAGCGGTTTCGGTGCTTGCCTGGCAAGCACAAGGACCCGGGTTCAAACCCCAGCACCATGTACACAACTGAGTGTTGGAGCAACTAATGCTATGTGAAAACCTAAATAAAGTTGTTTCTCTCTTTCTCTGTCTCTCACTGTCCCTCTCTCTTTAAAAAAAAATAAATAAAAATAAAATAAAATAAAATAAAATAATCTTTTGGGGGTAGTAGAAAGGAAGGGATGGTGGCAGTGGTAGCTGTAGATGGTACTGAAAGGGAAAGAGCAATTTTGTTTTTTGCTTATAATATCAAAGCCATTTGCAAATAGAGATCATTTGTAAATCACCATTCTTTTTTTAGACAAAGTTTGGTTTGCTTATTATTATTATTACTATTATTATTACTACTATTATTGTGCTGCAGGTGGAACCCAAGGCTTTGTGACTTCTGGGCAAGTGTTCTGCCACTGAGCTACATCCCCAGTCCAACTCTTTCAATAATATTCTTGTGCACATGGCTCATAAAACTAGCATCCATTCATTCAACCAGACTAACCACCTTTCTGCACAGCCAAAGCAAACAATATTGGCCAATTTCTTGATCCTAATTACCCTGAAAAATAAATGGAGTCAAGGTTTTATTTATTATGATTTCTATAGTATTAGAAATTCCTGTCCTATGAAATTGCCAGCAGAATTTTTCAAGATACATCTTCTTACACTGGGTCTAAAACCTTTCCTTTTAGGGCCAGGAGGCTCCTTGGCAATGTCTCTAGTCTTTTATTCTTCCCTTAACTGCTTCTGGTATTTAATTTTTTGTCTTGAGTTTTTATTGATTTAGGTTTTATTTCCCGGAATGTTTTGTTGTTGCTCTTCTTGTTTATTTATGAAATATTTCATTCATACAGAAAGTACAGAGACTTACAATGAACACCCTTGTGTTCACCTCCAGGCTTTAAAAATACCAATATGTTGCATATTCTGTCTTTTAATAAATAAAACAATACAGATTCTTTTGGGCCATATAGATTCAAATATTTTATAAGTTCTTACTGAGATTAAGATTTTAAAACTGTCAAAAAATTTATTTTAAGAAATACATGAATTGCTTCAGTAAACATTTTCTTCTTAAACGACTAGGAAGTGGTCCTTTAGATGAAGTCATTCTGGGTGGCTCCGTCCCTTCTTCTCACTCTATATTTCCTCCCTACTTGATCTCATTCATTCTCGTGCCTCAATTACCACGGCATTGATGCCATCTTCTAAGTCCCTCAACCCAGGTCTCTTTTGCAGTTTCAGATTGGTTCATAGAGCAATTGTCTTGTGTCACAGACTCCTCAATTTAATCCACATGACCCCCCCAAAGTCATGATGTCCCTGATTCCTGCTTATCCCTATCTGAGCCATGGCACCAGCACTTACCCAATTAGGAATTTTGAGCTCCTGGGAGCTAACTGTAATACCTCATTCTCCATCACTGACTGTTTAATCAGTCAGCAAGTTCTGCTGACTTTTCCTTCTTAATATGTATCAAATTAATTTGCCTCTCTCTTCCTCTGTGACTACCCTACTGGTCCAAGCCACCATCATCTCCTGTTCAGACTCCAGTCATAGCTTCCTGGTCATTCTTCATGCACTGGACCCCTTCAACAGATTCTTCACACTGTAGGCAGACTGAACTCTTCAAAACACAAATCTGATGATATAATCCCCATTTTTGTTGATTTTTCAGATGAAAAGAATGTTATATGATCTGTCTAATCTGGCCTGGCCTACCTCTCTTGGCCTCTTTTGTCATTCTGTACTGTAGTCTTTTGAGTTTTGAAGGTATGATTCTTCCTCCTACCTTGCACATGCTATTTCTTTATCTTGAAGTGCTCTCCCTCCTGTGTTTGTGGAGTTTGCTTCTGTTCATCACTCAATACTCAACTCACACATCACCCTTTTTGTTTGCTTGTTTGACATAGTCTTACATATTGGAAGGAATTGTTTCATATACATGTTTACATAGATATTGACAAAGCACGTTAAGGCCTATCCTAGTCCAGGATCCCCACCACCTTCATCCATTCCCCGATCTCATGTTCTTCTGTAATTTCTGTAATACCCCCAAGCTATAGATAGAAATGAGCATATACATGTATATTAGCTTTTGAAATTTCTGAGTTTCTCTGCCTGCCTGTGTATAGTTGGGCTTCTCATGGGAGTTGAGTGTTCCCAGCCATATTGATAATTCCCATTTTCCTTCCTCCTCTCCCTCCTCCCTTCTCCCCCAACCTCCATAGTTATGGTTCCCCCAGCTTATGTGAAATTTCAACTTTGGTGGGTTTATTAATTAAACTTAGCTAACTTTCATCTCCTCCTAGGTTTTACTCTCGCTTCCACTTATGAGAGAAAACATTCGGCTCTTGTGTCTCTGTTTTTGGGATATTTCACTCAGCATGGTTTTTTCTATTTCCACCCATTTAGCTGCAAATTCCATGATATCATTCTCTCTAATAGCAGAGTAGAACTCCATTTGTATGTATGTATGTATGTGTGCGTGTGTGTGTGTGTATAAAACAGTTTTTTAATTCATTCAGCCAGGTACATCTGGGTTGATTCCATAGTTACTATTGTAAATGGAGCTGCTATAAATATTGATGTAGCTGTGTCACAATACTATGCCAATTTTAGCTCTTTTGGGAAAATATCCAGGAGTGGGCTAGCTGGGTCATATGGTGGATCCATCCCTAGTTTTTTGAGGAATCTCCACACTGCTGTACTAGTTTGCAGTCCCACCAACGGTGTGTTAGTGTTCCTTTCTCCCCACAACCCCTCCAGCATCTACTATTGATCCTATATCTAGAAGATCCCAAAAAGCTCTATCAGAAGATTTCTATGGCTTATAAATGAATTTAGCAAAGTGGTTGGTTACAAGATCAATGCTCATAAATCAATAGCTTTCCTATACTCCAGTAGCAATTCTGCCAAAGAAAAAATGAGGAAATCCATCCCATTCACAATAACCCCCAAAAGAATAAAATATTTGGGAATTAATCTAACAAAGGATATAAAAGACCTCTACAAAGAAAGCCATCATTTTAAATAAGAGAAATTGAAGAAGACCTGAGAAGATGGAAAAAAATTTCATGTTCTTGGTTAGGCAGAATCAATATAATTAAAATGGCCATTCTGCTGAAAGCCCTGTACAGATTCAATGCACTCCCCATCAAGATACCAATGACATTTTTCATGGATATAGAAAAAGCAATTCTCAAATTCGTTTTAAATAGCAAAAAACCCAGAATAGCCAAAATATTTCTAAGCAAGAAAGACAAAACAGGAGGTGTCACAATACCTGACTTAGGGCTACAGTAACAAAAACAGCATAATATCGGTATCAAACAGACATGAAACCAATGGAACAGACTAAAAGATATTGAGACAAACCCACAGGTGTTTAACCATCTGATATTTGGCAAACAGGGCAAAAAAAGACAGTCTGTTCAACAAATGGTGCTGGACGAACTGGACAGCCATATGCAGACAATTGAAATTAGATCCTTATCTCTCACTCTGGACACAATCAAATTGAAATGAATCAAGGAATTAGGAATTAGGGGCTGGAGTGTTGGCTCAGTAGTTATGGCGCTTGCCTGGCATATGTGAGGACGTGGGTTCAAACCCCAGCACCACATACGCAACAAGGTGTCGAGCAACAAAAGCCACATGAAAAGCTAAATAAAATTGATTCTTCTCTTCTCTCTCTCTCTCACTTACTGTCTTTCTCTCTTTAAGGAAAAAACAGAATTAGGAATTAAACCAGCAACTATACAAGGAGGTGTAGGCAGCTCCTTCTTAACAAGACTCCCATAGTGCAAGAATGAAAGCCAAGAATTAGTGAGTAGGATGCCACTAAACTGAAAAGCTTCTGCACAGCTAAAGAATTAGTCGAGAGTGTCAAGAGAGAACCTCCAGAATGGAGAAAATCATTGCCTGCTACCTCTGACAGGGGGCTAATATCCAAAATACACAAAGAACTCGAAAAACCTGAACACCAAAACCACAAATAATCCAATCAATAAATGGGCTAGGGAGCTAAGCAGAAACTACTCAACAGAGGTAGTCCAAAGATAAATAATAAATAAATAAATAAGAAACTGTTCTACATAACTAGCAATCAGAGAATTGCAAATCAAAAATTCACTGAGATTCCACCTCACTCCAATCAGAGTGGTAAAAATGAAGAATACTCATAACTTCTTCAGGACAGCTTCCCTGGGCCCTCAATCTCAATCTGACTACTTTATTTTTCATCTTTATTTAACTGTGATCCTTTCATCCCTGGTACTTTTTCTAGATATAAACTACACCCCACCCCTACCACTCTATTATAAGCTCCATGAAAACATGAATAAATTAGTGAATCTCAAGCTACACATCTTATGAGTAGCCCTGTCAGGATCATATGAAAACAGGTTTAGCAGTGCTGATATGAAAGTTATGGAATTTTGGGTTTTTAGTGCTATGAATTTCTCTCTTCTATGTTTTAAAAGTAACATCAGGCTATAGGCTAATGATCTGACTGGTGTAATGAGATAAAGGGTGGGAAAGGCTCCTGGCATAACGGGCTTGATGGAAGATAAAGCACTTTTTAAAAAGTATAATGAAATGGAAAGAGGTATGAATTCCCATGCTTGGTCTGCCTGTTAGGTAATCTTAAGAGCTGTAGCCAAGTAGTGCAACCACCATCCTTAGTTTAATCATATGTAAAACAATATACTATTTTTAAATTAGCTATAATAAGTAGAAATTACATATCCACTGTGCCTGCACTGTATGCATTGGTAAATATCTATAGATTAAAAATTCTTAATAAATGATAGTAAAGCACCCAACTGAGCCCCTAGGAAATGTGAAATGTTCAATAAATCATAGCCATCAAAATAATGTGGTAAAAGGACTGACAAAGATAGTTTCTTTTAAGAAAAATGAGGCAGCAAGATAATCTAGTGACAGAAAACTGTAGGTAAGTGGGGGAACAATCCTGGGCAATCGTCCAGAGTAGGTCTAATTTAAGGACATGGCGCCTGCTGAGGAAAGAGAAGGCATTCATGCCATACTATGTGACTTGGATGCCCATAGGCAACTACATGCAAAACTGAGTGGAGGAATACAGTCCCACAGAGGAAGTGAGAGGATAAGCCACAGGGAGAAGAGCTGAATCAGTGGGGCTAGGGGTATCTCAGAGAGGACAAATGAAGAGGAAGTAGGTCACTGAAGCAGACCCCCAGAGTCGATTCAGATAGAAATGATAGCATGTTATCTATCTCTAATGATAGCAGTAAGAAGGCTGTTGGGGGCTGTCTCTCCCTCTGGCCCCCACTCTCCCTCAAATGTGTACCTCTTGCTTTACCCCAGAAGTCTCTCACTCTCAAGATGGCAGCTTTCTTCCTTAAAGGTATTGGTGTATTTCTTACTTTACCCCAAAGGATATCTCTCCCTTAAGATAGCCTGCATTCTCCCTTGAAATGTGTATCTGTTTCCCCAATTAAATCTGTGTCTTCTGGGGGAGTGGGGGAGAGAGGAGGCTATTGGTAACTTTAGCAAAAACTGTTTTCAGCAAAGTGATGAGGCAGAGAAGGTAGAACCCATGGGGTCGAGCAGTGTGTGGGAATGAGGAGCCGTGAGGGTGAGCTTATATTATTCTTTCAAGAAATGTGTCTAGAATTGACAGAAGGGAGATTGGGTGAAGTAATTAGAGGGAGAGATAAAGTTGAGAAAGGTCCTGTTGTTTTTTTTTGTTGTTGTTTTTGTTTTTAGGTAGAAGAGACAGCAACTATTTCTAGTCTGAGAATGAATTAATTGAGGAAAGGAAGATGTCCAATACCCTGGGAGGAAGGGATAATGAACAGAATTGAAGATCTGTAGAGGTGGTGGAGTGCCAGCCCTGCTGACCCACTGATGGGCCCCAACCAGACTCCCTGAGAATCCCTTTCCTTTCACCTCTGTGGCCCTGGGCCCTTTCACTTGGTCTTGCTCTGCAATTACATTCTTGACCCCTGCTGCATTTCTCTGACCTTTTCCTTTGCCTCTTATTTTCTTTAGCCTGCACTCACCCTTAAGATCCGAAGACTGATTTAGCTGCTCTGGCACCTGTCCATTGCTCTGCTTGGCCACAGTGCTGCCTTCACCCTCAGCTGTTGCAACTCTTTTGGCCACTCTGAGTTACTGCCCTGCCAAGCCCCCTCCCTGACCATCCACTCAAGGGAGCAGTGCTTCCCAAAGGAGAATACAAGAGAAGAAAATCTGGGGCAAAAGGAGGGGTGGCTTCTGAGGCTGGAGAAGAGGAGGTGAGGAAGAATCCCAGCGGGATGCACAAGAGGGGACTTAATATTTCCTTTAATAGAATTTGGCACTTTGGGCAGGGCAAGTACCATGATAATATATTACATTAAAAACAAAATTTGTTTTTAGAACAACATGGTAAGTGAGCGAAGGAAGTATGTTCATTCATTTATGCAACAGATGCCTATTGAACTGCTGGTAGTCCATGTTCAGGGTACCATTGGCCCTGGTGACCTGGGCCCATCCCTGACCTCATGGAGCTTTCTATTAGCCAGAGAGACACGAAGAAGTTATACTGATAATTACACACCTATTTAAAAGTTTGGAGAGTTCTACCGTGAGAGTCCCCCTGCCCACTGGTAGGCTGAAGGAAAGGTGATGAAGTTGCATAGGTGGGCTGAAAGGAACCATGGAGGAAGGGCAGCCGTAGGGAGGAGGGGACCAGACAGATCTAGAACATGTAACCAGAGCCGAGCCGTATATACTCTGCCTGAACATCTGCAAATTCAAACCCCGAAACTTGATTTTAAGCTGGCCGTGTGTGTCACATATTTGTTTGTAAAACAGCAGACTCTTCCTTTCACTAGCTGTTAGTCACCACTGTGTTTATCACAGCATTGCCAACAACTGTCTTTTGCAGAAATCATCTTCAACTCACACTAAATTTACTAGGAATAACTAATCCATGTCTACAAGCCTATTAAGTGACAAGATAAACGTTGAGATTAAAAGCTACAACTGAGTTCCTATTAGGTTCTTAATGAGATTTTAACATGGCGCTCAGAGGAGCCATTTAGCCCTGGTGCCCTGAGCTTTGACAAGCGTTATCCATTGCCTTCTGAGGGCGTAGGCACTAAGGCCCTGGTTAAGCATCAATAACACTTTACCAACAAATGGACTCTAATTCATCTAACATATTTAAACAATTACCTCTTCATTAAATAATTGTAAATTACAAGTGCCCCAGAAATTTTTTTTTCTTAATCTCAAATGTACATTTCTTAAAATCATTCACTATTTCATGGGAACATTTGCAGAAAATTAGAAGAGAAAAATAAAAAATATCAGACAAGCATCCCTAATATTTTTCTCTCATATGAAGTATGCTTTCTTTTATTTATGCATCACAGGTCTTATCTTCTACATGGGGAATCCTAGATACATTTAGAGTTTGCTCTTGAATTTTGTACTAAAATAAGGGTGTTTTCAGGTAGTAAAAGATAACAGCAGCAGAAAAGAAAACCCCAAAATGACTAAAAGAGGTATTCTACTGCTATGGGTAATTTGGATTCATTTGTTTTGTGTTCATCTTGCCTCTCTCTCCATTTGCCTCACCTGATTTTAACAAGTATGCATATGGCACAGCATGATGTATCATAAGCTGTGAGGAGGGAGGCAAGGAGAGATTTGTTGCTAAATTTTTAATGACATCTGTAATGTGTTGCACACAGTAGGACATATAATAAATATTTATTGAATTGATTTAAATTGAGCCAGGATCGAGGACTTGTGGCCGATGGTTGAGGTACATGTTGCTATGGTAGCAGGTTGAAGCCGTAGTACTGAGGGAAAGGGGGCAAAAGACGAGGCAAAATGAGAACAGAGAAGCAAAAGGAAGACAGTTGCGAGTGCGGACACCGGTAGCTGTGCTCATGGTCCTTTAGAGATGTAGATAGTACAAATAGCAATAATGCTGCACGGTCACACCTTAATAAGTAAGGAATTGAGTTAAACTTAATCACATCTTTAGCTTTCATTTAAAACTACCATCTGAATTCTCATATCGCCTCATTGTTACGGCGATTCCTGTGAATGCAGAGAATATTAGTAGCCTGAAGCTACTAAAAGCTACTAAGAACTAAAAAGTTCTCCTTTCAGTTAAGGTTCTCGCTTACCCACGGGCTGATTGATCCTTTTTCTACTTTGGGTCAATTCTGATTGTCTTCTTTTGCACTTAAGTACCATGTCATCTGCCTCTGTTTTAGAATGCCAGGGAAAAGGCAAAATAAAAGTAAAGGCAAAATAAAAGTAAAAGCAAAAACAAGCAAACAAAAAACAAGAAAACACAGGACAGGAAAAAAAAACAACAAGAAGTGTCACATCTCTCCTCTTAGCTGGTCAGCGTCCGACCTTTGCTGTGCCTGGGGAATTCCTCATCTTCTGGGCCTTGGTGGGTAGTTCAGATACTGATTCTTATTAAAGTTGAACAGTCAGGGACTTGCTTCCCAGGCCTCCTTTGCAGCTAGGGCCAACATGCCCTACCCTGGAGCCAGAGACTGGGAGGACACTCTCCAGCAGCAGTGGCAGGGATGCTGGTGGCGTGGGCAGAGCACGGATGGCTTCCACAGACCAGGCCCTGGTGTGATGGGGACATTTTCCAGATTCTGTCACCCATACCAGATTCTCCCCTCTCCCCAATGCCACAGGGCCTTTATGTAAAAAAAGACAAAGTTGCAGGGCTCTATCATGATCTAGTGACTTTGTCTCTGTCCTTAAAAAGAGGAAACTCAGCTATTGACACTTCTTTTCTTAGATAGATTTTCTACTTAAATCAGCTGAAGTTTGCCTGGCACATACATACATTATAAGATTACCGCACTTGTCCCATGATATCCATGAACTTTTTCAGAGTGTTATATGTCTTTTAGAACACAATAGAATACTTTTTGTGTATACTGCCTTAGCAAAGCTTTCATATTTAGTTAGTCTCCAAGCCTACTTAAAATTAAAACATTCATGTTAAAGTTCAAATGACTGTCAGTATTTGATTTCATTTAGTTTTTCATCTAGTTTTTGTTGCTCTGACACTTTGTTGTGTACATGTTGGTGGGATTTGAACCCTTGTCCTCATGCCCAACTCTCAGTATTTAAATGAGATAGTTTAAAAGTTAAGCTTTTCTTGCCATGGGGAAGGAGAAAAGGACAATAATTATGAGCTGGTACATAGGGAAACATTTAAAGTATACGTGAAATAAATACAATTCATGGGAAGAGTAAAGTGGGCCACCTGGAGATCCCAATCTCTCACCTATGACTCTGAGCCATACTGTGTTGTGTTTTCCTCAACCCCTCCATGATTGCTGTGGCTGCCACTCTCAGTGAGGGCACTTAAGGTCCTTATACAGTCCCTGAGCTTACCTCAAGGACACAGCCTAACTGGCCTAAATCTAGGTGCTCACCTCCTACTCTGTGCCTCCTGACTGAGTTCACACGGCTCACTGTGAAGCTACTGCAGACACCTCTAAGCATGTACCATCTACTGAGTGTTCATTCCCATGCTGCTTTCTGTGTCCCATTAACCTCATCCCTAATCCTCTCCTTCCTCCTGTACCCAGCCCCTGTGACATCTAGAATTCTCACACTGCAGTCATCAATCTTCGCTATTCCCTTCTCTGGCTACACCACTTTCTCCCTCCTAATTGCCTTCATCTCAGAACTTACTAAGCACAATGGCTCAGTGATGGAGACACCAACATCTGATTCATAGTCTTCTCCATCCTGGTGCATAGGGTTACTGTGTCTTTCTCCTACCTGAAATCCACATGCAACAACCCAACTTCTCTGTTCCTTGACCTTCAGTGACCTCCTCTCCTTTCACTCACTCACTGGCTTTTTTGCTGTGTCCCTCCTGATTGAAATCTCTAGTACTAGCATTCCTCTTCCACAGCAACCCACTATCTTTGTGTCCTGCTTGAGATCTGTTACCGAAATCATATTTTAACCTCACAAAGACTCCCAACTCATTGACCCTGGCAATTTCTGAGTCCCCTTCTACCTCTGTTAACTCCTTACTTGGCGTTGACTCCATAATCCATCACACTTTCTCTCCCTTGGTAATCTCTGGTCTCTGTGCCAGAATTAAAATTCTGTTGCCTCATCTGTAATATGAAGGTAATGTTAGTACCTATACCACAGGATTATTAGGAGAATTAAATATCAGTGTATGTGAAACACTTTGAAGTTTATCTGAAACAGTTTAGATCTGTCATGCCTACCCATCTGGAAAAACCCAACCCTGGAGATATTCAAACATCGGCATCCTCTGACCATATAGTCAAAGAATGAACATTACCAGAAACATTATCATGTAATTGTGAAAATGGCACCTCTCCATGTTCTTGATCACCAAGTGCAAACTGGGCCTCAGTCTAGCTCAGAAGTAAACTTATTCTTCCTTCCACAACTATTTCACCTTCTTCCCCCTCTTCAGATCTTCAATCTTGCATCTGACCTCCCTAAACTCTTTATACTAGCATGGGACAAATTGATAAAAAAAAAAACAACATAAAATATAGAAACCATCCCTCAGGAGCTCCTTCTTGTTCACAGCAGTAGGTCTACAACTACTCTGGATCTGTAGCCCCTCCTTTTTCCCATCTCTCCTGCTAGTGGGCAAGTGTCTCCAGTTATCAAAGGCAGCACTCAATGTTTTCCCTTGTCCTCTACAAAGGCCTCAGTCTATTGAGTATCATGCTCCTTGCCTCCATCTCATATCTTCACCCTCCCTATTATCAAGGTCCTGCTTGAATTAAGAAAAAACCCTAGGGTGGAGCAGTGGCTTGGCAGTTACGGCGCTTGCCTGGCATGCACAAGTACCTGGGTTCAAACCCTGGCATCCACGTACACAACTGAGTGTCAGAGCAACTAATGCCATGTGAAAAACTCATAAAAAATTGATTCTCTCTCTCTCTCTCTCTCTCTCTCACTGTCCTTCTCTCTCTAAAAAAAAGAAAAAAAAAGAAAAAACCCTAGTTTCTCCTATCTTATTGAAGTGTTATCAATATCCTCTCCTAGTGGATTGTTGTTTCTCTCTCTTTGTAAGTCTCTTGATAAATAGAAGTTTATTTATTCATTTTTGAGACAGAGTCTTACTAAATTGCTGAAGCTGGCCTTGAACTTGTGATCCTCCTGCCTCAGCCCCTGCTAGTTAGTGGGACTAAGGTGCATGTCCCTGGGTCTGGCTCAGAAGTTCTTTAATGAAATTAAATATATCAATCTTTTATGGTTTGTGCTCTTTATGTTGTTGTATTTCCAATATACTTTCCTTCCATATCACAAAATATCCTATTTTATTGTCTTTTTAAAGTGTGATAATTTTGGCTTCTCGTTTAGGTTTTGATCCTGCTGTTATTAATTTTTACTTATGGTGTAAGAAATGCATCCAATTTTATTTTTTGTCTGAAAGGATAACTGATTTCTAAGAATGATTTTTTTTAAAGGCATCATTTCCTGATTGATAGGGGTCAATTGCAGGAAATTGACCCCTATCTTGACCCCTGTCATGTTTCAACCACGTCTTCATGGCCCTATCTCAATTGTTCCTAATCAGTTCTATGGGTTTATTTCTCTGTTCCTGAATCAACTCAGCTTGATAACGCCTAACATAAAACATGGTTCCTTGGGGTGCCAATCTCCTTTATTTTTTCTTTAAAAATGTCTCCTTTACCCTTAGCTCTTTAAATATATAAAATTTATAATCAACTTGTCAATTTTCAAAACAGAAAGAAAATCTGTAGCGAATATGAATAGTACTTCATTGAATCAAATGTCAGGGTGTTGACCTTTATAAAATGCTATATTTTCTTATCATTGAACATGATCATCTTTCCATGCAATTAGACCTCCTTTGACATTGTTTAGAAAAATTTTATATATTTCTCCAGAAAAGTCTTGTCTGTGTTTTGACATATTAATCATTAGGTGCTATTTTAAATATCACTTTAATTTTATTTTCCATCTGCTGCTGGGATGTGAAAGGCATAGTAATGTTTATTTGATTTAGATTTCAACAAATTTGCTAAACTTTCTTGTTAATTCCACTAAATTATCTGAATCTTTTTTTAGAGTTTTTATGCACAAAATTATAACATTTGGAAATAGTTTTAATTTCATTTCTTCCTTTCTAATCCTTTTAGTTTTTGTTTCTTCTTTGTGTATTGATTTGCTGAATTTGAAAGAAACTGCTGTAAGTACATGGACCACACAAATTCCGCTTTTATATGTGTCCATTTTCAATAGTTCATTCGTAGACAGTGGAGAAATAAGTATATAATGAAGAATGGTCAAAAAAAATATTAAATATCATGCTAATGGAAATTTCTAAGATATTGCAATGCTATGTCATCTTTATGGCAGCAAATAAACTTTATAAAATTACTAAATTGTGCCTCATTAAAAATGCCCTTTGGAGATTGCCTACTGGCAAACTTTTGACTAATATGGTATCTGATTATCATGAACTAGCAAGCAGAACTTTGATATTGGTAACATCATTTTGCAGATACATTTTTTCAACAGGCATTTGAATTTGTATTGTTGATGTTTAGGGGGAAAAAGACAGAAAAAGAAACCAAATTGCATTTTTCAACTATTAAATCAAACTTTGACAGTTTAGTTTCTGCAAAACATCTTCCATAATATAAATCAATATTCTAAATTTTAGTTATATTTTTCCTAATGTTCACTTTGTATGTATATTGGAGTATAAGAGCCCTTTTATACATTATGCTTAGTTTATTATACTTAAAACAGCTTAAATAAAATCCTGCAGGCCTAAAGGATTTTCCCCTTTGAAATCGCCTGTCATTTTATTACTTATATTTGAGATATTCCATTCCTATGAGATAGGAGACTCTTCTTGTTACCTGTTGGGAGACTCTGGCTTTGTTGCTTTTTTAAATATAGGGGGAAAAAATCTCTCCAGTTACCTCACTGGGTAGACATACCTCACCACATCAGCCTCACTTCCATGAGGACGCTTGAACATTCTTTTTAAAGTTCAAATCTGATTTTAACTTATAACTACTTAAAGTTATTCAGTAGTTTTCCTTTGCTTTTAACATAAAGATCAAAATTCTTGACTCAGAAAGCTTTTTATGATTTGATTCTTACCTGCCTCATAAATTTGTCTCTGCAAATCATTCCTTTCACAGTCGACTCTATCTCCATCAATAGCAAGTTCCATCCTTCCAAGTGCTCAGACCAAAAACCTTTGAGTCACCTCTGCTCCTTCCAGTCATACACCACATCAGCAAATCCTTCTGGCTATACTCTCAAAACATATACAGAATCCAACCACTTTATGTTACCTCTATACCTCTATACCATCATCTCCTGTTAGAATTTTGCAATAAGTTCTTAATTAAGGCCCTTACTCTTATATTAGTTTTCTGTTGCTGCTGTAACAAGTTATCACAAACTTAGCATCTGAAAAAAAAAAACCTAATTATTATCTCATAGTTCCATAGCAATCCAACAGGCTCAGCTGGCTTTCTGCTCTGGGTCTCATAAGGTTGAAGATGCCAATAAGGCTTCTTTCCTCTTCAAAATCACAAGTGATTAGATTGGTCCCCAGATAATCTTCCTGTTTTAAGATCTGCTGGTTGGTAAACTTAATACCACCTGCAAAGTCCCTTCAGAGAAGTACCTCGACGAGTGTTTGAGGGAAGGATAATTAAGGGATGGTTATATTGGAGGACACCCTTGGAATTCTGCCTACCATAGCTTCCCTATAATCTGTTTTTACCACAGCAAGCAGGATGATCTTTAAACAGCATTAATACCAATTTGTGTCACTCTTATTTTCAAAACTCTTCAGGACTTCCCATCATCCTATTTAGAGCAAAAGACAAAGTCTTTAGGGGGACCTGTGAAATCCCACAGAATGTTACCCCTCCCCTCAGGATCTGTCGAATTTCATCTCCCCTCACTCTCTCCCAACTCCGGCCGCACTGGTTTCTGCTTTATCCATACCTGTCAGTCATGCTGTGCTTTAGGCTTTGTGCTGTCAAACATCCTGGCTCATCTCCTTACCCCCTTCTGTGCCTCTGCTCATTGGTCACCTTATGAGTGAGGCAAAGCCCCTTAGTGCCTGGGCTTTCTCTTTCCCTTAATTCCTTTCCTTTTATTTATTGTTTCCTCTGTAGAACTTGGGAAAACATCGTACTGCTTGTTTGGGCAATGTTTTTTCCTGCAACTAGATGTACACTCCACGAGGGCGAGGATTCGTCTAGTCCACTGCTTCATCTTCAACATATGAAACAACGAGCGCCTGGCAAGGGGTAGGTGCTCCATTGGCATTTATGAAATGAATGAATAGATGAGTTCATTTTTATCCTTTAGGTTTCAGTTTCAATGTGACTTCCTTAGAGTGGTATTCCCTGATGTCCCAAATTTTTATTTGCTTAATGAATACCTTGCCCTTTTTCTTCATGATATTTACTACCAACTGTAATTACAGGGTTTCATGTTGGGGGAAAAATTCCTGGAAATAGCCATGCTGAGTCAGTGCTTGGTGGTTATAGTTTAAATCCTATTAGGATGCTTTTCTACACTGGCTTGGACAGGCAACAGAAGCCAAGACTGAACTCGAAGTGCAAGGGCTTTGGGGGAGAGATTGTCGGAGTGCAAGGACACAGAAGGAACTGGTGAAGGTTGCTGACAGAATGTGATGAGAGCCTGACTCCAAGTTAAGCAGAAAGGGCAAAAAGGTTGATTGGAAGCTTAGGTGTGATTTGTCCAAGAAAGACTAGTTCCTAAATTCTTTTAAAGGCACTCAAGAAATTATTGAGCCAAAGACTGACGATGGGTATTCCTGGGATCTGCAGAAGCATGCCCACCACACTCAGTCACAGAGTAATAACCATCTCTTCATTATTGGTCAAACACGTGTCTCAGAAAGAGCAGTCCAGAAGAAGCAGGGCCCTAGTGATGATAGTGGTAGATTCCAATGCTTAGCAGCTGCACCCTGGTAGTTCTATTCCCAAGAGCAGGAGGGTCAAAATGCATTTTTCTTGCCGCAGAGTGGGTAGACACGCTTCTGTTCACCTCACAGCCCCTGAAGCCACAACAGGTTCCATTGAGTCTCTTCCAGCTAACAGACACCATTACTCATCAACCCTCTAGACTTCTGACATCCTGTCGTGTAAGAGGAGTTCCCCCAGGTCCATTCGCCTCCTGGCTGCCACTCTGCATCCCTGACATTATTAAAGATGATGCTAACTGCTGCAGGATTTAGGTTTTCAACATTCAGCTTACCACATGTTTCTTTCTTTGTCACAGTAGAGCATGCTCACAATTTTTGGTCAGGTATTTTGAGTCAAATTACTTGCCAGAATACCCAACAGAAGAGAGACCATTGTGGACTAGAACATGATGCTGTGGTCCTGAGAGCCACACGTGGGCCGTAGGCCACAGGCATTTACAGAACAGAGGGTGCATAGGTGCTCCATTGGCCACACTGGCTCTCACTGTCTGGGGGAGCATCCCTAAAACAGTGCTCTGTGACAAAGTGCAGTTCAGATGTAAACAGCGTCACCCTAACTCAATGGCTTTAAAGGAGATATGTGTGTCCTTGTGTAGTTGTTGAACTTTAGGCTCTTCCTCTACCACACTGTGAGCTTCAAGAGGGCAGAAGTCCTGCTTATTCTGTTTACCATTTTATCATTGGTGCCAAATAGAGAGAAGGGGCATGGAGGGAGTCCTCAATAAGTATATGTTGAATTAATAAATGGACATCAGCTTTAAATTGGTCAATAAAACCAGGCCAAAAAATGTTTTGTAATGTCATCTTCACACAAGCCATTTCAAATCATTGAGCCCATAATCCATTTCAGGGTGAGTTTAGCAGAAAGTAAATCTATATATGTACATTTATGCTGCTGATGCACTGGTGCAGATACACCAGTGATGAGCAGGTGCTACTTGGATGGGAGCATGAGAAGTGTGACCAGCGCTGAGTGTGTGGGGCTGCTGTTGGACCTGGCTCGCTGCTGCAGATGATGCTTTCAGACTGATCTGTTCCTTGTCTCCTTTTTGACAAGGGATAAAGATGGAGATGAAATAGTAGTCAAACCTGTATCCAAGAAGTGGTCCTACTCCTACATTTATTGGAAACACAGCTGTGCCCAGGGAGTCTGTGAACACTCAGAATATACTACCTTAGAACTAGAAGAAGAGGATATGTGTGTGTATGGAGGGGGGGTGCTATTTAATCGTCTTCCTAAATGGTCCTTGTTGTCACTATTCCTTTCAGTAGGCCCTTCATTCTTTCATAAGGGCCTGGAATTAGGGACTCGGGTTGATCTGACAATGTGGGTGGGTTGCAACACTTATTTTTTTTAATCTCTCAATTAATAAAGAGATCCAGATCAAAATAAAGGGAAATAACTATTGCCATTGCTGAAGATCTTTCTCTGTTTGTAATGTTATAAAATTATAGGAATGATTATACTAATTTTTAGTCTACTCCATAAACAAGAAGCCATCCAGTAAGATAATAATGAGTGGGATGCAGAAATGGTCTACCTCTTTAAATAATTAACAAAAAATAATGATGCATTTGTTCAATTCATATATTCAATAGTCAATTAAATGATCACTCAATTTTTGTTAATGGTCAAAGAAAAAATTGTGTTGGATGATTCTCTCTGGGTGTCTCAGGGCTTTGTGGACTTTGCCAATGCTCTGAGCAGTTAGTTACATGTCATGGTCAAAGCCAGGGAGACAAAGACACCTTAGTGAGGGCTAATGATTTGCCATCTGATTTCAGATGTGGTTTTCTGATCTATCTGGGCTCAGTTCCCTCTTCTCTAAGATGGGATAAACATTTCTCATTAAGGGTTTAGAGAAACAATTGACAAGCTAATTATAAAACCCTTTGCCAAAACACCATACCACACAAGGGCTCAGTAATAAAGGCTGCTTTGTCATGGCAGAATGTTTTGAAAGCTGACCAGAGATGATGTGAGTGCTGCTATTTTGGGAGTGAACATTTTGGTTAGAATTTCCCCCTCCCCCTTGCAGCATGGTGCTACATGGGGGCCTGCAGATCTCAAAAGTTATTAGTGTAGGTCTGGGCTTTCTCTGGGGTGGGCATTTGAACAGGCAATGCAGAGACAGAAATAAAGAAATAGTTCTTCCATTATAGGAGTTTAGAGAAAGGGGGCGGCAGAAAGATGGGCACTTACAACTCTATGTGGGGCTTCCAGAGTGGCGATGTTAGTACTACATTATATGTAACAGAGCAAAATCCCAAAAGGATTTGTGGAGGCGGACGTGGGTAGAAGAAGATGGTCCCAGGAGGAGTGGAGAAAAAGACAGATGTCTCAGAGAAACTGAAAGCCGATTCCCTCATGTGGAAGTATGGACAAGAGTGGCAGGGGTGGAGCCAAATAGTACAAGGCTTTAATCCCACATTAGGGGACTCACTTTATCCTAAGGGCAATGGGAACCTAAAGGTTTTAAATAGGAAAGAAATAAAATTCAATTTGCTTTTCAAAAGTTTGGCCTAGAAAGGTGTTGTAAAAGATTACTATGCCATATATACTTTACTACAACGTTTTTTGGGTCATTGTGGGCAGTTTTTCTACAAAGGTAAAAACTTGACAAATTGGACCTCATGAAAATGAAAAACTTTTATTCTGTGAAAGTCCCTGTGAGAGAGATGCAAAAGACAGCTGCAAACTTAGGAGAAAATATCCTCATATTCAACACAGGATTAGAATCTAAAATGTACAAAGAAATTCAAAACTTAACAAAAGCAACAACAGCAAAATAATGCAGTTAGAAAATGAACAGAATAGCTGGAGGTGTAGCTCGTGGAAGTGTGCTTGCCTAGCATGTGCAAAGCCCTGGGTCCAAGCCCCAATACGTCAAATAACAATAATAGTAATAATAAATTTTTATAAAGAAAGAAAATGAACCAAAGTTATGAAAAGGCATTTCTCCGAGAATGATATACAAATGGCAAATAATTACATGAAACCATGCTCAGCATCATCAGCCATCAAGGTGAAATAAATCAAAAGCACAAAGAGGTATCACTACACACCTAGCAGAATGGCTGCAACAAAAGGTAGGGAAGGTACCAAGTACTGGTGAGAACAAGGAAATACGGGAACATTCACAGGTTGCTGTGGGAGTGTAAATGGTACAGCCTCTGAACCGTCTAGGAGTTTCTTATAAAACTAAACATGCAACTTCATACCACTTTAGCAAGTACATTCTTGGGTATTTACCCCCAGAGAAATGAAAGTTTATACCCATATAAATACGTATTCATGCACATTCATTGGTAAAAGACCCATACCGGAATAAATCTGATGTCCTTCAACAGTGCTGCATACCATAGAACACTATTCCGCAATAAATGTAACTATCAATAAACTGTTGATACATTCGACTTGGGTGAATCTCCAGAGGATTACACTGACTGAAAAAAGATAATCCCAAAATGTTGCATACTGTATGATTCCATTTGTATAGCATTTCTGAAAGGAGAAAGTTCTAGAAATAAAAAGCAGATTAGTGACTGCCAGTGGTAAGCATAAGGAAGATGAGGTTGTGCAAGAGGGAGATGGGTAAAGTTATGAAAGCACAAGCCAATGAATCCTTGTAGAGTGTGAACTTGACTTTGGAGCTGGGAATACAACCTATCCAGATGACAAAACTGCATAGAATTTAAAATATGCTCAACTAAATCTGAATAAAATAGGTGCACTGTATCAGTGTTAATGACCTGGGCATAACATCTTGCTCTAGTTTTGAAAGTGAAACCAGTGGGGAGAACTGAATAAAGTGCACAAGGAAATTTTCCTATTTATTTTTTCCAACTGCATGTGAATCTACAATTATCACAAAAATTTCAACTAAAGTCGCTCTGAGTGTCAAGCCAAGAATGGATTAGAGCTCTTCCGGGGACGGTGACTAGAGGCACTCAGAATGGTCCAACGTTTGACATACCCTCGTAGGCTTTCATACAATACAGCCTCTAACAAAACTAGGCTGTCCGGAACCCCTAGTAATAGAATTGTTTACCTTTGTACGAAGAAAGTTGGGAAAGCACCAAAATCTGCATGTGGTTATGCCCAGGCAGACTTCAGGGGGTTCGTGCTGTGAGACCTAAAGTCCTTATGAGATTGTCCAAAACAAAAAAACATGTCAGCAGGGCCTATGTGGTTCCATGTGTGCTAAATGCGTCCGTGACAGGATCAAGCGTGCTTTCCTTATTGAGGAACAGAAAATCGTTGTGAAAGTGTTGAAGGCACAAGCCCCAAGTCAGAAAGCTAAATAAAGAAATGACGCTTCTTTGAGTAATAAAAAGTCAAAAGGCTAAAAAAAAAAAAAAAATGGATTAGAAGTAGTGTTTCCACACTTAGTGCCTGGGGCATTTTAAAACAGATGGCAGGCTCCACCTCCAGATTTTCTTATTGAAATAAATGATCTAGGATGGGGCCTGAGAAGCTGGCACCCTAGTAAGTTCCCAGGTGCTGCTGATATTCTGGTTGGGAAACCACTTTGAGAAGCATTAAATGGGAAGATCACTGTCCATCACTGTTGGGGAGACTCCACACCGAGAACTCAAGAGGTCTCCTGGGAGTTCATTACTCCACTCCAAGATCTTTGGGGGTTTTGTTTGTTGTTTGTTTTTATTTGTTTGTTTGTTGTTGTTTGTGGTAGAAATTGAACCCAGGGACACTCAACCACTGATTGAGCCACATCCCCAGCACTTTTCATTTTGAGACAAGATCCAGCTAAGTTGTTTAGGGCCTCACTAAGTTGCTGAGGCTGGCTTTGAACATGCAATCCTCCTGTCAGTCTCCTGAGCCATTGGGATCAATCCAGGGTCTTAAGACACTGTGTCTTGGTAGAATCTAGAGGGTTTTTACCTGCTGAATTTCCAAAAGTTCACCAGAACAACTGCTGAGCAAGAAGAGCTAAAATTATTAGACATAACACAGTAAAGATGAACATCACCTTGATAGAGTCTTTGTGTCTAAGCTGAGAAAGAGGTATCAGGAGAGAATAATTATAAGGCTTATGGGATAATTTTAAGGCAGGTCTTTCAAGGTGGCACAATGTTTGGGATTCTACAAATTATATGTTATAATAGACTTGACTTGTTGGGCATAGTGAGGAGAAGTCTTAAAAGAGTTCCTGATGTGCAAACTGTTTGCCTTGATAAGTAAACTCTGGTTTGTCCAATTGTCTCCCAGCAGAAGATTTTTTCCTGAAACAAGGAGCTGAATTATTTTTGTGTGACATCAGAATTGTCTAGCATGGAAATAGGAAAGTAAGATTTGTTTAGCACAGGAGAGTGAGATATGTTTAATGCCAATGTTCGTTGATATGGAATAATCACATTTGAAGGTCATTTTTCTTAATAAGTATCTTTTATGATAACCAAAATGGAGTGGGAGGGAGTGGTGAATCCTTGTAATTTTCCCCTCATTTCTATTTCATTTGAAAGGAAAAAGCTAGTAGCTGGTTATTTCCTCCATGTTTCTTTCACGAAGCCATTAGCCTCCCACAAGGGGTTTCTGCATGGCCAGATCTTTGAACACCGCCAGGCCTCTACTAGAGGACCTTTGAAGTGTCTGGTTAGAGCAGTAGTTTTCCAGGGTTATCCCATAGGCAGGAAGCATCAACACCACCTGGAGCTTTTCTTGATATGCACATGTTGGGCTGCACCCTAGACTTAGTGAATGGGAAGCCCTCAGGGTAGGGTCCAAACATTTGTGTTTTAACAAACGAGCTAAATGATTCTTATGTACACTATCCTTTGAGGACCATTGAACTAAGGAGAGGCGAGATGTTCTGTTGGATACCAGGTAGCACATTTTAATTTAATACTAACAAATAGGAGGGGCCTCTCAGGTGTTCTTAAATTCCAAACAGGAATGGCCAAGGTGTGGTCACCATAGGTAATAGCTATTGACTTGGAATACCTCACTTGCAACCACAGGCGGGAATACCAGCTGAGCTGCTGAACAGCCCTGTGCTGCTGCTCTAATTAGCCAATTAGGAGATCAGAAAGCAAACAGAAGGAATAAAGCCCAAGATTAACACTAAGTGGCAATTAGTGGTGTTAGGTAATGCCCGCTACAGCTCACAAACGTATCAACATGCTGATCCTGAAAAGGATGCAACCAGACAGGGCTTGTGAAGTGCCAGTTTTCAGGGGCCTTGTGTTTATTAAAGCACAGGATCGATTGCCCAGTGAACAATTACACCCCAAGTTGAACACCACCATCCTAGACCTTAATCTCACAGCTGTCTGTTGAAGGCCTGCTCTAGTTTTTCAACTATGCTGCTGCGAGGGTTCTGGAAGTTGAGAGCTGTATTTGGTTTGTTGGCCTCCTATTCCTAACTGTGCATTTAGTCATGCTGTTGACATTCGGAAAGGCAGTAAGTCACTAGTGGGGACCGTGGCTTGGGATGTGTGTGCAAATGTGCACTTGATACCACTATAAGAGCATGAATCACCGTGCTCTATTAGTGGAACAGAAGACTGCCGGGTGAGCTGCAGGGCCTGACTTGACTCCATAGCTCTCAGTGCATGTGAAATTGGAATAACCCTACTCCTATATTGCTCTGCTTGCAAACTGACCAGCAAAATGACATAAACTATAATAATTTTTCAACACGTTATTGAAAATTGATGTCTCTTGAAAACTCTTCCTTCTTGATATTTTTCCAGAAGTCTTACAAAATTTTTCACCAACCTCTGACTTCATAAGAAGATCACATGAGGGGAAAAAGACTGAATTGCTGGAATCCAATGGATTTAAGTTTGAATATCATAAGTGCCACTATTTTACTATTTGCTCATGGTACTTAAATTCCCTAAACCTCAGTGGTTCCATCTGTAACATGGGTTAAATTCCCTGCCTTATGTGATTGATTTGAGAAAAACATAATAACCCACATGTGGGGCTGGCATTTATCTGATACATAAAAATTAAGTTCCTTTCTCTTCAGTTTGAAGATAATTTCTTGATCTTGGTGTAAGTTTGTTTCCCCACATACATAAAAGTATATGGAAAATATTAAGTGAGTACATGACAGGTCCCTTTTACTTTTTTTGGTTTTCTTTTCTTGGTTGCTTCAGTCAGCATAAAGTTAGTCCTTCTGAGGTTCAGCCGGCTCCAGTTCATTTGCCAAAACCCATAAGGCTCCATTTATGGTCTGAAAATTGATATTCATATCTGGAAAGCAGCCCATGCATCATAATATTCTAGTTCATGACTATTAGGACTACAGAGAAAAATGATAAAATATTAAGAATAACAGAAATATTTTTGTATACCCTCAAAATAAATAAAAAAAAATGCTTAGATCAGTATGGCCAAAACATACTATGATGTATGATTATGATAAAGAAATAAAATAGGATACAAGTTGCTAATGTCCATCCCATGAACTCACTCTCTCTGAAGTATGTTAGACTTTAATAAAAATGAAAATATTTTTTTCTCTAACTCTTTAAATATTTTTAGAGGTGAAATTCAGCAGACACAGGATTTAGATGAAAATCAGTTTTGTTAGACAACAGAATATTTTGTAAAAATGTAAATGTCTAATGCACATCCCTTTGGCAGAGCATGCATTCCTCAGCTAGCCATACTGGCTGCCTCTCTTGTTGCCTTCCACCTGCTAGCCCCCCTGCTTCATACATAACTGGACTTGCCATGCCCCTGAAGGCACTTAGTCCATAGCACCCACTCCCAACGGTCCAAATCAGAGTACTGGGTTCCTGTGCTGGCAACTGGCGTGCAATAGCAGGAACCTCGGCAATATATCCCACCTGGCCTTTGAGGAAAGTTTTGCCTCTTCAGCTCAGAAAAAGTACCAGTTTCCTACAGCTACTTATCTTTCAGAACTTAACATTACTACTGTCTTTGCTCCTCCAGAATCTCTGATAATCTCTTCCAGGATCCCTGTATTAAATTTGATCTGTATTAATGTTTGAAATACTAAAGTGGTTTCTTTTTTCCTGTTTGGACCCTGACTGGTGTTAGAGCCAGACAGAGACAGAGTGTGGCTGAACCCAGCAAGGGGACCCAAGCTCATACGTCTACTCTCCAACAACTGTAAACCTGGAAAGGAGATCCAGAGTCATCAGGCATTTGTGGAAAACCAACACCACAAAAAACAAAGGTTAAGATAAATGAAAGAAAAAGTAACCCTACAGAAAGGTGATAATTTGGTGAAGAAACAAGAACTTACTCTTAAAAATATCAACATCAGAAGTAAGAATAGTTTGCTGCAGAAATGACAACAGTCTGCTATGAAAATAGAGAAATAAAAAAATGAAAAGTTCATTTCAATAAAAAATGCAACTGCTCAAATGAAAATATGAACAGTGAACTGGACAGCTAGACAAGTTGACCATATGAAGGTGAATTCATAGAACTCTTTAGAACATACAAGGGATCATTAGGAAATAAGAGCAATGGAGTGCGTACGAGGCTATCCTGAGTGCTTTAGTTATATTGACTTATTTAATTCTTGCTCATTTATTTGTTTGACTCTTTGAGATGAGGTCTCATGAAGCCATTCAGGCTGGTCTGAAACTCCTGCCTCAGCCTCCTGAGTAAGCTGGGACTACAGGTGTGCTATGCACACCTGGCAAAAAACTTATTTCTTCCTGACAGCGAGGGAGGTTATGTAACATGTTGAAGTCACACAGATAATGGATAGCAGAACTGGATATTCAAATCCAGGGAACCTACCTCAAAAGACTTTCTCTTAACTAATATTTTATGCTGCCTATTTAGAAAGTAGGAGCTAGGTTGAGAGATATGCCAGTTATATTCAGGAAGTCCAAAATGGTCATCTACCCGGGATTGAAAAAAAGAAGAAAATAGGTGAATAGAAGAAAGGAAATAATGAAGAAAAGTAGGAAAAGCATTGAGCTGAGAAAAAACGGGGCAGATCCTAAAAAAAGTGCCAAGAATGACTTATGTTTGGGTGGGGAAGATTACTGGAAATTGAACCCAGGGACACTTTACCACTGAGCTACATTTCCATTTCTTTTTACTTTTTAAATTGAGACAGGGTATCACTAAGTTCCTGAGGCTGGCCTTGGCCTTAAACTTGTGATCCTCCTGCATCAGCCTCCTGAGTCACTGGAATTACAGGTGTGTGCCCTCACTGGGCTTAAGAATGACTTTGAAAAATAAATCTAGATGCATACTTTTGAAATTTTAGAACTCTAGCATAAAGCAAACCATAAAACACTCCGGAGAGAAAAACAACTGGAAACAGTACTGCAGATCAGGTACATAAATGTTTCATATGTATCACCAATATAATGGTTTATAAATCATTGAAGATTTGGATTTAGAACTACCACTATTATTATTTTTATTATTATTATGCTGGGAATGGAACCCATGGGTGCTTAACTACTGAGCCACATACCCAGCCATTTTAATTTTTTAAAGTTTTGATTCAGGGTCTTGCTAAGATACCTAGAGTCTTTGCTATGTTGCTGAGGCTGGCTTTGAACTTGCAATCCTCCTGCCTCAGCCTCCTGAGTCACTGGAATTATAGGCATGCGCCACAGCACCCGGCTTGGATTTAGAATTCTATGCCCAGACAAGTATTAATCAGATGTACAGGAAAAAGAATGGCATTTAGACATGCAAAAACTCAGAAAGTCTAGCATCCATTGCTCTCAAATAGATAAACCAACAAAATATAAAATGATTCTAAGAAATAGAAGACTTCAAATATCAGCAGTTGAGTGTAACTTTGAAGTGAAAGAAGCTAGAACAAAATTAAAAGAAAATACTTTAGTCTGGAGATTGTGAAAGGTTCTCTTCATAAAAATATAAATAATGATAACATCTACTTCTCTATAACTCCAAGTTTAGTTTTTGGCTCTGTGGGTAAAGTATCTGTATAATCTTAATATTGTAAGTAATGCACTATAAACCAATTTTTAAATTACTATTATTGTCTGATATTTTGAAGTATCATGGTCGTATAATTTTGAAAAAATACCTAATGGAAGAAAATTAATAAGTGCCACTAAAAAGTGATTTAAGCCAATACAAAGCAAAATAGATTGCAATTACCAAACAGAGACTGAACTTAAATCTAACAACTTTATCCCCCTTTGGGGAGAAAATCCTTACTTCTATGTTTTTTCTTCTGCATAATGGGAACATGTTGTTTCTGTGATCATGTCTCAACTATTCTTGAAAAGATAAGCAACAACACCACCTTCCAGCAATACTGAAAAAATTTCTAGGCAGCAATCCAAGATAAGAGCTGTGTCCAACTTGACAAATTAGGTGGGCTGACTCTAAAAATTACCTGAAACTTTCTCAGCAAACTAAGCATTTTGAAAATTCAAACACATCACCTCCTATTTTACATTTTCCATTTCAAGAGTTTACAAGTAGATTAAATCATGGTCTATTAAATATAGTTAATGAAACCATATAAAATTATACCCATACAATATTATAATATGCTATCTATTTTTCTCCTGTCTCTTCAACTTTGGATGACTTATTTTATTTATTCTGGTGTCTTTGTGGCTTCATACAAGAAAAATAAAATATTAAGCACAGAAAATATCTCCAGGTGACATTAAATCTAAATATCTTTTCAGAATTTTTACAATAAAATGAAGCTAAATCACACTCAAAAGAAATGATCATTTCAACTCATGTATCTCAAAAGGATTAAAAAGATAAATTTTGAAGCAATCTGGTAATATACTATTAAATAATTTAATTGTTATAATCACCAAAATGAATTGAATTTATTAAATTCAGTTTTACAGATATTTTGTTGAATAATAACACTTTGTCTTCTGGGACTGGAGGAAGAATATGAGAAGATAATTTTGGGGGATGTCCTGGGAATTGAACCCTGAGGTGCTTAACCACTTAGCTATACCCTCAGTCCTTTCTATATTTTATTTCGAGGCAGGGTCTCACTAAGTTGCTTAGGGCCTTGCTAAGGTGCTGAGGCTGTCTTTGAACTTGCAATCCTCCTGCCATTGGGATTACAGGTGTGTGCTACCACAACCAGCATGAGAAGATAATTTAAAAGGTTGATTTTCTTTAAGGTCATATTTCTTTAACCTGGGAGTATGTTCTTACATCTAGTCAGCCTGTCTTGACTTACATATGAGTAAAATACAGTAATTTTTGAGATATAAAATGTACCGTACATCTGCCTCCCCCAAGTCAGGATGTAAAAGTGCGTTAAAATCAGCTCTTAACTGCTGAAAAAAAAAAAAACACTATATAACCAGAGGCTACTGATGGCATTTAAAAACCTTGATCAATGTCATACAGATATTTATAAATCCTTCTTTTATGAACTGAACACTTATTGAGTGCTCCCTATGTACTAGACACTGTACTAAGCTTTGAGGAATCCATGGTGAAGCAGACACTTGATGCTTGCCATCAGGGAGCTAAAACTGGTCCACAAGCTAGCAGCATCCTGTTGACATCCTTTATCGACTAGATGATGCCAATATGGGATGTAGACTCCAGTTTAAAAGAAAAAAAATTTATTTCCTCTTGCTATCTTTCCTTAACCCTAAATTTACATTTGCCTGGTCAGAATCTCCTACTGAAGTGTGTTAGTCACTGTGACCAAAATACCTGAAAAGACCAATTTATAGGAGTAAAAATGTATTTGGGCTCACAGCTTCAGAGGTTCAGTCCATGGTTGGCCAGCTGCACTTCTCTGGGACCCAGATGAGATGGAGATTCATGGTGGAAAGGCATAGCAAAGGAGAGCTCCCCACTGCATGGTAGTGAGGAAGCAGAGAGAGCAGGAGGAGCCAGGGACAAAATATATAATCCCCAAGGCATTTCCCCAGTGACCTACCTCCTCCAGCCCTCCCCCTCCTACCTATAGCTATCACCCAGTAATCCACTCAAATGATTAATCAAAATGGATCAATCCACTGATTAGCTTATGGCTGTGTAAGCTAATTGCTTCACCATCTGCATTAACATAAGAATTTTGGGGAGACCCTCATATTCAAACTGTAACATGAAGTAAGCTATAATCTGATTTGGCATGTCCTTTTCAAAGATGCACACAGTCAGAACTATAGGGAAACTTCCTGTTAAGCATGGCATACTTATCACATGTCTGTCTACTTTAGCTCCTGAACACCATTAAAAAGATAAATGACCAAAAGGAGAAAGGGAGATGAATCATCAGCACACAAGATTTCAGTAAATTCTCAGATGATAAAATTAAAAAGAGGTGGCAAAAGTGAGTTAGCAGAGTGAAGGGAGAAAACTCAAATGCCTCCTGAAAGGAACACTGGAAATTGCAAAAGATTACAATCAGAAGACTACTGCAGAAGTCTGCATTTGATGTTAAACAGCCCCAGGTCTTCTCTGGCCCACACAAACAAGTGATGACCTTCTTCTACCCACACACTCTCTTCTCCCCCTAAATGACATAGGTTGATTCTTTGTAGAATCTGAGCAGGAGATGTTGTTTTGGGCCTGGAAGAAGAAGCTGCAATGGGTGTAAACAACAGGGTTGAAAACGGAATGATTTGTCTTTGAATATTATCTTTTTAGGGGACTCGAGGAAAAAGTGACCCTAGAATAAAAGCCCACCAGTTAACTAGCCCTTCTCATGCACACAGTACCATTAGTCCTTTAATAATTTATTCGTGAATATGGATGGAAAAATCTTTTTGATAAATGTTACTGAGCTGGGTGTGGTGGTGCCTGTAATCTCAGCAGCTCCAGGGACTGAGACAGGAGGATCTCAAGTTCAAAGTCAGCCTCAACAATTTAGTGAAACCCTAAGCAACTTAGTGAGACTCTGTCTCTAAATAATAATAATAAGGACGAGGATGAGGAAGAGGAGAAGGAGGAGGAGGAAGAGGAGGAGCAGAACTGGAGATGTGGCTCAATGGTTAAGCAGCCCTGGCTCAATCCCTGGTACAAAAGAAAAAAATGGGACAATTGGATATGAACATGCAAAAGAATGTAGTTGGACCTCTTTATGCTACCCACAAAAAAATAACAAGGGATGGTAGACCTAAATGTAAAAGTATCAAATTCATAGGAAAAAAGGAATAAATCTTTATTACTGTAGGTTAAGTTTACAAACCACAAATATTATCCCCCCAAAGTAAATTAGACTTCACCAAAGGGTACTACCAAGAAATTGAAAGAACAAGACATAGTATGGGAGAAAATAAATGATATCATATATTCTGATAAGGAACTTGCATCCAGAGCATATAAAAAACTTTCGCAAATCAATAATAAAAAGACAGCCCAAAATGCACATGAAAAAGTGTTCAACATTGTTAGTCATTAGAGAAATGTTAATCAAAACTACAGTGAGTTACTCTTTCATACCCACTGCAATGACTATAATAAAAAAGGTGGATAATAACAAGTATTGGCAAGAATATGGAACACTTGAAAGCTTCATATTACGCTGGTGGGTGTGTAAAATTCTGTAGCACTTGGGAAACTTTCTGGAAATTCCTCAAAAAGTTACCTATAGATTTGCCACAAGATCCAGCAATTCCACTCCTAACGTATCCAAGAGTAATGAAAATGTATGTCCATGTGAATCTTTGTACATGAATATTCATAGTAACCTTATAATCATCAAAAAATGAAACAATCCTAATATCCACAAACTAATGAATAAACTAAATGTGCTATATCCATGTAATGGAATGTTATTTAGCAATAAACAGGAATAAAATACTAATAACTGTTGCAAGTAGATGAGTTTTCAAAAATATTCTACAATTTATTATGGTGCTGATTGCACAATTGTGAATACGCCATAAACCACTGAAGTGTGCACTTTAAAGACACAAATTGTATGGCATGTCACGTGTATCTCAAAAAAAAAACTATAATAACAAAAACAGCATACTACCCACACCAAAACAGGCATGAAGACCAATGGAAAAGAAGTCTCAGAGACAAACCTATAGAAATACAGTTATCTCACATCAGACAAAGATGCAAAAAAAAAAAAAAATTGGAGAAAGGATAGCCTTTTAAGCAAATGGTTCTGGGAAAACAGGAAATCTGTATGTATAGAAGGAATTTAAGCCCTCTCTCACTCAACTCATAGTGAATCAAAGATCTAGGAATTAGAGCAGACTCCTGCACTTACTAGAAGAAAATGTAGGCCCAGCACTACAACAGTTGACTCAGGAACCCACTTCCTTAATAAGACTCCTAAAGCATAAGAAATAAAATAAGAAATCAATAAATGGGATGACACCAAATTAAAAAGCTTCTTCACACCAAAGGAAACAATCATGAGTGTGAAGACAGAACCTATAGAATGGAAAAAAATCTTTGCCACCTGCTCCTCAAATAGGACATTAATATCTCAGATATACAAATAACTAAAACACAAAGTCTCCAAAAAAAAAAAAATAACACAATCAATGAATGGGCAAAGGAACCAAACAGATACTTCTCAAAAGAAGAAATACAAATGGTTAGCACACGTATGAAAAACTTTTCAACATCTCTACCAATTAGAGAAATTCAAATTAAAGCTACACAGATTTCATCTCACTCCAGTCAGAATGGTGATTATTAAGAATGCAAGCAATAACAAATGTTGGCGAGGATGTGGGGATAAGGTACACTCATACGTTGTTGGTGGGACTGCAAATTAGTGCAACCACTGTGGAAAAACAAGGAATGGAACCACCATACTACCCAGCTATCCCACTCCTCAGTACATACCCAGAAGATTTGTAATCAGCATTCACATCAATGTGTACAGCAACACAACTCACAATAACCAAGATATGGAACCAACCTAGGTGGGTGCGCCCTTCAACAGGATGAATGAATAAAGAAACTGTGGTATATGTACACAATGGAGTATTGCTCAGCCATAAAGAAGAATGACTTTATGACATTAAGTAGTAAATGGATGGAACTACAGACTATTATGCTAAGTTAAATAAGCCAGTCTCAAAAAGTCAAAGGTCAAATGTTTTCTCTCATATGCAGAAGCTAATCCAAAATAAGGTAGGGGGGATAAAAAAAAGAATAAAAGTAAGATCAGTGGAGTAGGCAAAGGGGAATGAAGGAAAGGGAGGAGAACTGGGATAGAGAAAGAGTGTGAAGTGACTATGACCTAACATTCCTAATACATATATGAATATAACCAGAGTGAATCTCACCATCATGAACATCCATAAGACATTAGTTCAAAAAAACAAACTATAACTAAATAGCAGAAAAGTCAGTAGAGTAGAAGAAAGGAAACAGGGGTAGGGAGGAGGGAAGGAAAAGGGGAAGGCCGAGGCACTGAGTTTAATTATATCAAAATAAATTCTATTGTTATGTATAACTAAAAATAAGCAATTAAAAAAAAGAAAAGAAAAAGACCCTGATCAGAAGCTGTTAAAAAATGTGAATGAACAGCTACAAATCAAACACCTGTGGAAAGCCTCCAGCATGAAAAGCAGCCAAGAAAATAACCCCCCAAAATGAACCTGCATGAAAAAGAAGCAAGGAAAGAATTAGAAGAAAAGATCAAATAAAACACGGTATCAGTATCCTCAAAGAAAGAATATACTGACTTCTTAAATTAAGACCAAGATATTGCGGGGAAAATACAAGTCTACCAAAGATGCAAGAAAGTGCCCCCAAATGAAAACATGATTAAAACTAAATCAAGGGAACTATTCCAGAAGTGGAATTAAAAAGTTTCAAACAAATAGAGAAAATAAGAATATTAAAGGATCAACCCAGGAATTTCAACAATGGAATTTCCAGACAGAAAGAGCTGAGAAAATGGAAGGAAGTAAAGTAAAATAAAACTAGCAAGAAGGATCCCTACGACTTAAGGACGTGAGTTTCCAGGTTGAAAACATTCACAGAAATTTGAGTCAAAAAATGTATTTCAAGACATCCTGAAATTGAAACACACACACACACACACACACACACACACACACACACACACACATTCTTAGAGAAGATTTCCCTAATGTATATACTTGGCATGGTGTCAGACTTCTCAGGTTTAGCCTGGAAACTGTAATAAATGAAACAATGTGTTCAAAAATCAGAGAGAATAAAGGACACTTTAGGCCAAAAAATATATTTAGCCTATCAATTAAATATGAGAGCAAAAGATGGGCTGGGGGCATAGCTCAGTGGTAGAACTTGTGTCAAGGCCTTGGGTTCAATCCCCAGCACCAGAGGTAGGGAAAAAGATATCCTAGGACTCAGAAAAATAACTACCCATGCACCCTTTCTTAGGAAAGTACCAGAGAATATGGTTTAGAAAATAAGAAATTACCATGACAGCTGGGCTTCAGAAAACTAGTGATTGCACACAGGAAAGCAGCGAAGGGAAGGATCAGTACTCAGTAGGACAGCTACACTCTGGACTAGAAATGATCTCATAGCGATTGGAACTGCAGAAAAGAAAACCCAGGAATGGAGATTCCATGGAGATGGGGGCAATGGTGGTGAATTTAATAACTATCTAATGTAGACATTTTGATAACTCGATAGATATTTGACAGCTCTCAGGGATTAGTTGGATAAACACACAGAGAAACCATACACATAAAAATATAGGAACTACAGAACTACACTAGAAAGAAAATATAACAGACTGCAGAGTTTGACTCAGCAGTGGCTAATGCTTACATAGATATAATGGTGTCATAAGGATTTCATTTTACAGACTGATATAGTTCAATTGAAAGAATGGGACAAAGGGAAGTTGTTAAGTGATAGGAAGCTTGTAAAACAGTTCACCTCAACAATAAACATTGGCTGAAGTTGGGAAAAAAATCAGTTAGAGAAGTTACATTTAAAAAGCAGGAAAGAAGAAACAAGCCGAAAGTTATGTTTCTGCAGTGTTCAGAATATCTGAGGCAGAGGCAGCTCTGGAGAGCTGTTAAAGGTACCCTGGCATCCGGATAGAGATTGGTCTCATCCTCTGAAGCTTGCAAGAGCGCTATCTAAAGGACAATGAAATTCCTTTCTTCAAAGCAGATCATTAAGATCGCCCTAAAGTAACCATCGGTAGGTGCCTTCATCCTAAATCTCAGCACATAAGCAGTCAGCTTACGATGATTCTACTGTACAAACCATATCCAGCACGATGCGGTCAAGACTCTGGCTTTCACGAGATCTAACAAGTTCATTGGCTGTCAGTTCCTGCCAATCAGTTCTCAGAGATGGAGAACTTGTCTACCTGAAGAGCCAACTGTTCTATCCTTACACATGCCCATGCCTTAGCACCCGAGATGCCACATTCTTTGAAGACAACTATCTATCTTTCCTTGTCAAGGTCATATCACCATTCTTGGGATTTCCTGTGTTCCTAGTCCAGATGCACCAATTAACCATTTTTTTGTTAAAAAAAAAAAGAGTGAACTCCTCAGGCAGGTTCTCATTTTACACTTTCTGGGACTCATAGATTCCTTCTGTCACATAACTTATATTTACTACGTTATTAAAACATGTCCTAAATCTTATATCCATAGAATCTTACAGCGTGGTTCTTAGCAAAAGTGGAAAAGAACATAATTATAATATTCTCTTAGTTCATTTTGTACTGCTATGATAAAATACCTGAGATTCAGTACTTTAAAAAAAAGAATTTTATTTGACTTATGATTCTGGAGTCTAAAATTTTTAAATAAGGTGGCAGTATGTCTGGTGAGGGCTTTCTTTAATGTTTGAAAGCAAGAAGCTGAAGAGGGATCAGGTTTTTTATTTATTTATTTATTTAATTAACAAGGTAATTGGTTTCTGAACCACACCTAGGAAACAAGTTGGATGTAGTCTTAGTTCCATTTTATGTTGCTATAACAAAATGCTTTAATAGACTGGATACTTGATAAAGAATCAAAATTTCTAGAGGCCAGAAAATTCAAGATTTAGTTGCTGGCATCTGGCAGGGCCCTCGTGATGTACCATCACATGGTGGAAAGCATCACATAGCAGAAGGGAAAAAAGAGTCCATTCCTGGGCTCTTGATAAAACCCTTTTATTAAAGGATTGAGCCCATCCATGAGGCTTAAGCACCTCCTAAAGTCCCCACCTCCTTATACTGTCACATTGGCTCTTAAATTTCAGCATGAGTTTTGGAAGGAACAAATGTTCAACTCACACCAGATACTTACTGTCAGAAATGGTAAAAGAGACTTTGTTAGAATATGCCCCAACGTGAGCAAAAGCATAAGAGCAGTTACTATGCAGTGTGTTAGAAAAATATTCCAAACTGCCTGGAATACTGGGTATTTGCGGCAAATTGGGACGAACTGCACAGGTAGAGGACAGGATGAAGAGCAGCTGTATACACAATGTCATTCAGTTTTGTTTGATGATGAAGGGCTAATGCAAGAATTTTTAAAATTTAATGCTCAGCATTGTGCTTTGGAAAGATAAATGTGAATGGAGGATGTTGGAGAATGAGGATAATAAGGAGGTCATTTCTTGTTCCAAGGGATAAGCAACAAAAGACTGAATTCAGTGGTGCCATTAGAATGGAAAAATGGGGATAGGCATGGAAGGGGAGACACCTAGACACATGGTTTGAGGTTGGGGAGGGAGGATGGGATGGAAATATCTAAATTAGAGTCGTCCTGGAGACTTAGCAATGCATGCCAGCCCTTCTTTTACAGATGCAAGGAATTAGGGCAAGACTCAGGCTTCAAGAATAAGCCGTACTTTCTGATCACCGACCCAGGACTGTGCAAGAACACACCTACCCTCCACACAGCAAATTATACTCTTGGAACACAATTGGTTTAGGACTGAGCGCACATCACACTGTCACTGCTTATCCAAGTACTTGCAAAAATGCCTCTGAAAGGCCACTGGATATCAAAACAGCCTTGGCTGCCTTCTGAGACTGAAGAAGGTGGTTAAGAACATTCTGTGAACCACGGCCTGGGTTCAAATCCAATCTGTATTTCACAAGTAACTGAGTAAACTTAGGCAAATTACTTAGCGTCTCTGTGTCTTGCTTTCTACATCAGTAATGGGGATAATATTAATGCCGAACAGATTTGGCACACATGGAATGCTTAGAAAAATACCTTCCACATTTTAAGTGCTCAGTAAATGTTGGTTATTATTGTTGTTATTGTTATTCTGAGGTTAAAAATTCAATGCTGATGTACTTAGCAACTGGAATATATTTTTAGGGAGAGAAGCATAACATTTCCAGAACAAGTTTCAGCATCCATTACTGTTCATTGAACTCCATTTTTTTTTTCAATAAATTGGACAAAACAGAGTGATTCAAAATTGCACTTAATTCAAACTGGGAAGATTGACAGATTTTCTTTCTCCAATTCATTTTATACTTACTCATTCTGACAAGGCTTTTTTGGCTTGGTGGTTTTCTTATTCCAGAGCATCATAATTTTGAAGCAGATCCCCTGTATTGTGTGGCTGTTAGAGGATTTGCTGCACACTTCTCTGGCGCTGAGTGAATCTGCCTCCTTATTCTCTATATTTCTGTCTCTTTTTCTCCTTGCCTCACCTCACTGCCTCAATTTGCTTGTTATTTCCACTAGGTTGAAAGTTCTAATTCTATACAAGTGTGTATCATTTTCTACCGCTAAAGACCTCTCTAGAGTGCAATCCACAGTTCTAGGATGAGGGATTGAGGGTGTTGGTGCACCAGGAAAAATGAAGCAGAGTTGTCTGCCCTTTCTTTTTGGTGCCACAAGAGTTCTCAGTTTATTTATCATTTTCACTAATCTCTGATTCTTTACTTCCATTTTTACCTGTTTCTTCTACTATCTTCTCTTTCAAAGATTTTCTTAAGTATCCTAACTAGGTATGCTGTTGTTCTGATGATGATGTTGGTGCTTGTAAAATTACTGTATTTTTATTTTAGACCTTTCAATTATCAATAGATGATACTCTTTATGCCTTGTTGAGAATAATTCAAAGTTCCCAGGAATAAAGTATTTCCTATGGAAATGTCACTTAGCCACCCTAACCGTTAGGGTTTCCTGACCACCATGGATGAAACTCTTTCAATGTTTTTCTAGTAAATATCTTGAGGAGTTCCTATTTTGTAGCATAGCTTTCATATGATAATCATCCCATTTGTCTGTTGCTAAGCTAACAGATTAAAACTTTTTAAAGCTTTATTAATGAAATCAATAGCAATATGAAAATGATTTTTAAATAAATCAAGATCATAAGTATCATAGAAAGTATAGATTATTAGAATGCAAATGTGGTGAATAAATTTAACAACTGACTTGGTTTTAATGAAGGAAAAGAAGGTTAATAATATTTATTTAGGAAGATGGCTGAGCTGGGGGTAGAAATTGGAGAAGTTTTAGCATGGGAGCTGAAGTCATGAGAAGAGATGACATCATCCAGTTAAAGTAAATCCAGGAAGAAGAGAGGAGTGATGGTATGGAGCTCCAATAACAGCAATAGAAAGAAGACAGTGAGAGTGTGGTGTCATGAGGAAAAGATGACGTCACCTTTCATCTCTGCCAACCTCCAGCTATGAGGTTACAAAAAGAAATGAATATTAAATAATCAGAATTAAAACTGTTACTTACACAGTAACAGCTTAAATAACTACAGTTTAAATAACAGTTTAAAGATAAAAGCTCTCCTGACATAGATATTGATACGGATAAATTGAGAATTGGAATAGACAGCATTCTAAGATGGTCTCTAAGGCTTCTGTCCAGGGCTGGGCATGGTGGTGCAGGCCTGTAATTGCAGTGACTTGGGAGGCTGAGGCAAGAGGCTCACAAGTTCAAGGATAGCATCAACAGTTTAGTGAGGAGCTCAGCAACTTAGTGAGACCCTGTCTCAAAAATTAATAAAATAAAATAAAATAAAAGGAACAGGGGATGTAACTCTGTGGCAGAGAGTCCCTGGATTCAATCCCCATTACCTCCTCTACCCCCCAAAACCAAGATTGCTGCCCAGGGTGGACACACTTTGTATAATCACACCCACTTGCACTTGGGTATAAATGGGACCTGTGAATATGATTGAACATACTGTGTAATTAGGTTACTGGTATATACCAAAGTAATAAAGTCATTAAAATTTTAAATAAAACATCTCTAAGGATAATAAGTCTATTATCAATGAAGGTTATAACTGGATGAACATAATTTTTACAGAGAAAAATCTTGAGATATAATTTATGATCATTCTGATTTATACACAAAGACTATCAAGTAAAAATACTCACTAAGTCTGCGTAAGATGTAGAAAGCTCAATCATTGTAAAACTCCTTAAGTCTGATGTGCATTCCTGTTGGGAGCAACTAGACTAGAAGTTGGTACATTAAAATAAAAGGAGTTGCAACAAAGTAAAATTTACAATAATAACTGAAGTTATAACCATAACACTGTGATTACCTAATACCATGGTGTTGGGGAAAATACCACCAGGAGTCTGATAAGTGTAGCAAAACTCAACATGACTGCTTCTTAAAGCTTTGATCAGCATTATCCTTGAGGATTAAAATATCTGGTGGCCAGGGAAGATACTAACAAATACCAGGGATCTCCCATAAAGCACACAATTTCTGATATATATATATATAAAATTTTACCTCTACAAAGTTAATCTAGGGATTGCTAAGTGTCCCTTTTAGCTTGACAATGTTTAATGTGCACTCATCAAGTACATGTAGTTATTTCTACTGTCCTTTTTTATTATAAAGTGAAAGAAACAATATCTGTAAATTTTCAGGGAACTTCTGGGATATCTCAAAGTTAGTTTTAGGTATAAATGATGGATTGAAATTTTTTATTTCTATATTTAAGATCAAATTTTTGGAAGGAAAAAAAATTTTTTAAGTAACTGTCAGAGGAAATGTGAATATTTGATTAAGATAAATTTGTGGGTGCCTTAGAAATAGCACTTGCTTGTCTATTTAATCATGGTGACAATAAATAATCTTTTTTTAAAACATAGATTGGAAAGAACCTTAACTGCTTTCAAAAGTGGGATTGAGGAACCTTTGTTCCTTACCTTCCCTCCTTCTTAATCAAACATTCAGGTAGGAGGAGAAGGTTGGGAGGTTGGTTCAGGTGGAGAGAAAACCAAGACCAGTTTGGGGCAGAGTGAAGGGGAGGACTGATGATCCAACGCTTGCTAGCCGGGCAGTGACCCAGCATGACAGGGATGGGTGGCAATAATTGAACACAAAATTGCAGTTGAAATCCTGGGGTCAAGTTGCGCTGGTATAAGAGTGAACTGTGGGATCAGAGTGTCAGATATTTGAGGACCTGGATGCTTGGAGCCAACTCAGCATTCCTGAAATAGACCAGGGTTTGGAGGGGTTGGGTTATTAAAAGTTAATACATTGCTATGAGAAAACTTAATCCACAAGTTTCTGTTTCCTATATATATTTCCCTTAGGGTAATTTAAAACTACTTAAATTTTTTTGTACTAGATCGTATCAATTTTTTTTAAAGAGAAAGAGGGACAGAGAGAGAGAAAGAAGGCATCAATTTTATTTAATTTTTCATGTGGTTTTCATTGCTCCGACAATGCGGCTGTGGGGTTTGAACCAGCGTACTCGTGCATGCCAGGCAAGCGCCATTGCAAGCAACACACCCACTGAGCCACCACTCCAGCCCCCATATCAATTATTTTTGACAATATGTGTTGTTTGTTTCTGAGGATTTGTTTATATTATTGACCATTTTTGTGTTCTGATTAAATTAAACAAGCAATAAAAGTGAAGAATGCTGTAAGAGAAAAAAAATATAAATCTTCAGAATACACAAACCCTTTCCAGAGTATCAACCTGATAACTTTAAATAGGAAATGCTGTGATTTTAGCTGTTAAACTTGGCCAATCTGACTGCAACTGTACCCTGCCCAAAATCACAAGAATAACAACAACAACAACAACAAAAGACTTTTCTGCCCCTAACAGAGTTTCCAATCAGAGCCACAGGTATCTGGACATTTGCTGACAGTGCTGTCCAGAGTGGTACTTTCTCTCACCACCACAGCAGCCTTCTGTCTCAAGAATGCAGCCTTCCTAGGACCAGGGCATTGCAGACAACAGGATCTTTCACGTAGGACAGCCATGTCTTACCCCTCTACCACTTCTCCCCAAATATGGAGGAAAGGTTCATCCTGGGCTGATCTCTGAGGAATTCTTTCAGTTTCTTTATCCTAAAGCTGGTGTGAAAGGACCCGACGTGCCTGGACCTTGTATTTTCTATCCAAAGAAATCTATGTGCAGAAAATGGCGACCAGCAGGAAGGCTGCATGTGGAATCACTCCATGAAGCAGGACTCCAATGGTGGGAGACATGCCTTTCTGAGAGGTGGGTGAACAGCAAAATTTTTGCCTAAACTCATTAGTAGATAAACAAGGAAATTTGGAGATGCAAAGGCTTGGATACACTAAGGAAGGAAGAAAAACCAAATAGGGACCTAGCAGCTCCAACTGCAAGGACCACCACCCAGAGGGACGGAAGTTCACGCACAAATAGAGGAAGAACCAATTGGCACAGAGATCTCTGATATAGAAGGGCTCCTGCTCTATGGCTGAACCCAGGGATTCCATTAGTGCACATAACTTAGACTGCCTTGAATCTAACTATGGAAAGCCAGGGCAATCTTGAGTAGGTGGGTGGTCCAGGCAGATGCTCTAAGAGCTGTGAGCTCATATTACAGGCTGCCCTAGTGGCTGCACCTTCAGGCAGATGACCACTCCAGGACCTCTGTGTTCTGACTGACTCAAGTCTGGGGGCTGCACTGTTCTGACTGCTCCAGGGCTGCACATGCCTGGCAGAGCCTCCCTACTGGTCCTGCAACTTTGGAGCAGAGATTACAGGAGAAGCCTCCTTACAAGTTCTGATCCTGTGACTTTGGAACAGAGATTGCCCCTGCCACCCCTGACCTGCACTCTCCAGGCAGAGATCGCTTTTAGGACCTGATTTTGCAATAGAGACATTTCCACAGGACCTGTGTGGGCAGGACATGGCCAGCTTTCAGGCCCTGTGACTCCAGCAGAGATCCCACAGATTCCTCACAATATGGGCAGAATCTACTTTCAGCCTCAGTGACACTGAAACATAAGCTGCACCCCGGGACCAGCACTCTCCTGGCAGAGTCTGCTTTCAGACACTGTGACCCGGGAACAGAGGCTGCTCCCCAGAACCTGTGTATTGCAGGTGGGAGTCTGCTTTCAGGCCCCTGGAATTTACAGTGGAGACTACCCCAGCGGTGAGATTTTCCAGGTTAGTGTCTTCCTCAGACCTCCGATGCCGGGGCCGAGACTCCCTCAAGAGCAATCCATCTGGGGCAAGTGAGGGCCTCAGAACATTCAAGTTTGGGGCAGCATTGTCCCCAGAGAACTCAGTTCAGGGCAGCCACTCCCCTAGGATTGGAGAGCTACCCTTGCAGCTGCTCCAGGATCCACAAGACTGCCAGTGGCTGCTAGGGCCCTACCTGAAGTGGGGCAAGAACCATGGGCAGGCAGACACAAAAGTGCCCCAGGTTTCAACCCAGGAAGGCCAAAGGGGTGCATTCACAGGAGCAGGCATGGTGAAAGACTGCACCCCCTCCATAAGAGAAGAGTATCAGGAGGACTCCCCGGCAATCTTACTTACAGGTGAGAACAGCAAAACACAGTCCCTCAAGCAACCTCATCCTGGAAGAGCCTCCACCCAGACGTCAGATATGAACATCTATCCCCACTGTATGTTTTGACCTTCTCAGCAGCAATAGCACATAATCCTCCCAACTTTCCTTTTATGTTATTGTTTTTTGTTTGTTTCTTTCTTTGTCTGTTTTGCTTTGTTTCTTGTTTCTTTTGTTGTGTTTGTGTTGCTGTGGTTTGATTTATTGCTTTTTATGATCTTGCAAACCAGTGCATTCTTTCTTTGTGCTGTAGGGTTTCCCACTAATGAACTTCTCTGGTACCCCCTGCTTCCTTTTCCTCTGGCAACACCTAAACTTTATTCTGCTCTCTCTCTCTCATCCTCCCCAAAGTCATTACCCCAGTCTCTTCCTCTTTCTTTTTCTTCATTTTAGCAGAATATCTTTCATCATCTACGCTCTTGCTGCTCTCTCACCTAATTGACACGTTCCTTGCTACCTTCTTATCATATTTCCTTTGCTCTCAAGTCTATTGTCCCTCACCTATGCAGGTACTAGAAAACTGAAGTGAATGCCAAACTTGAAAATGGGTGTTTGCTTTTAATCCAATTATAGTCTGAGGACTCGCAAGGAAGATAGCTGCTAATCCATTTGCTCTTCTCATAGGTGGCAATTAATGCTGTAGCAGTTATAGTGGGCACAAAGTACCCAGATCAAAGCTGTCTGTTGTATGCAATGGCTGTACATATTGACTCTTATCCCTTAAATCATGAAGGTTAGTAGTAAATCACAAGTTGGGTAGTCAGACATTGAACTATAGTATCCAAACTGTACCAGCCCTAATAAGCAAAGACACAAAAACTCCTCTCCCATCAACAAAGTCCCCAAGTAAAATATCCAGTGACAAATCTCATGCCTCACTCCCTGACACTGAAAATGAGGGAAAAGGGACATAATTCTCCTGCTCAAACCCACAACTCCCCAACCAAGAAGTCCTCAGATAGAGTCTTGGATGGAAATCTGGAAAAAGTATCGAAAATCTGATTATTAAAACAATCAAAGAATTAAAAGACTTAATGAAGGAAATAAGAAAGCAATGTTAGGCGCTGAGAGACCACTTTGATAAAGAGCAAGACATTATGAAAAGAGATGTAGTAGAGCTCTTAGAACTGAAAAACATGACATTATGAAAAGAGATGTAGCAGAGCTCTTAGAACTGTAGAACATTGTCAACCAAATTAAAAGCTTAATGGAAGATATTAATATCAGAGTAAACGCAATAGAAAATAAAAGTTCAGCTCTTGAAGAACAAATAGCAGATAATGAAGACAGACTGAGCAATCCTGAATGCAAGGAGGATAGACAGAAAAAAAACCTTACTGAGCATGATCAGAACTTCGAAAAAGTATGGGATGAGATGAGAGGAAAAATCTCTGAGTAACAGGGATGGGCAAAACATAGAAAAATAAATGAATGTAAATAAAGAAACTTCTCAATGAGATAGTCAAAGAAAATCCCCCCCATATCAAAATTGATCCAGAAATTCAAATTCAAGACACCTATAGGACACCAATTAGGCCTAAAAAAATGAGAAACTCACCTGAACAAATAATATACAAAATGAATAACAGAAATCAAGGAAAGAATTTTAAAAGCAGTAAGAGAAAAACACCAAATCACATTCAGAAGCAGACCAAAAAGGATTACAGTGGATTTCTTAGCACAGACAATAAAGGCCAGGAGAGCATACAATGATATTTTTCAAATATTGAAAGAAAATAATTTTCAGCCAAAGATAATATACCCTGCAAAACTCAGCTTTAAATGAGATGGGAAATAAAATACTTCTATGATAAGAACAAACCAGCTCTATGGAGAATACTCAAAGACAAACTTCAAAAAGAGGAATAAGCTAACAACTCCCAAGGCCCATAAACAGAGGAAAATCAGTAAGAGCATAACTCACTAAAAGATACCCAAGATGGCACAAAATACAGCAAAGGTCACGATGCTAGGGACCCAAAATCCCATCTCTATTCTAACAGTGAATGTGAATGGACTCAATGCCCCAATCAAAAGACATGGATTAGCAGACTGGATCAAAAAACAAATTCAACAACGTGCTGCTTGCAGGAGATACATCTCACAGCCAAAAATAGACACCGATTGAAGGTGAACGGTTGGCAAAAAACCTACCAGGCATATGGCCCAGGAAAGCAAGATGGTGTTGTGTTCCTGATATCTGACAAAATTAATTTTGACCACAAATTAGTCACAAGGGACAAAGAGGGCCACTAAATCATATTGAAAGGAACACTACATCAAGAAGATATAACAATAGAGAGCAATGTATGCCCCCAATTACAACTCTCCCAAATATGTGGAAAAAGTACTCAAGGACACTAAACCAATTATCATCTTTAACATAATAATGCTTGGGGACTTTAATATACCACTATCAACAATAGACAGATCATCAAAGCAAAACTTCAATAAAGATATCTCTAACCTAAACAACTCTATCAATCAATTGGACTTCACAGATATTTACAGAATATTCCATCCCCAATCAGCTGAGTTTACCTTCAGAAGAGTTTACCTTCTTCTCAGCAGCATATTGATCCTTTTCCAAAATAGATCATATGCTAGTGTACAAAGGTAATCTTAGCAAATACAAAAGTCAATATAATCCCATGTAACCTGTCAGACTCCAATGTTATGATCTTAGCAATTAACAGCAAGAAAAACAACAAAAAGTTCATAAATACTTGGAGTTTGAATAATATCCTCTTAAATGAAGAATGGATCAAAGATGAAATGAGAACAAATCAAGAAGTTTTTGGAAACAAATGAGAATGATGATGCAACATATCAAAATCTATGAGATAATATGAAAGTATTCTTAAGAGGTAAATTTATAGCACTGAGTGCCTTCATAAAAAATCAGGAAAGAGCCCAAATAAATAAAACTTATGTTTCAACTCAAATCCCTACAAAAAGAGGAACAATCCAATCCCAAATCCAACAGAAGGAAGAAGGCAGGAAATAACCAAGACCAGTGGTGAAATCAATGAAATTGAGAACAAAAAAATTAAAATTAAAATTAAAAAAATACAAAGAATCAACAAAGCAAAGAGTTGGTTCTTTGAAAAAATAAATAAAATTTTCAGACCCCCTAGCCAGCCTCACTAAAAGAAAGAATGAATTGAAGCAAATCACAAACTCAAAGATAAAAATGGAGACATCACCACTGACTCAATTGAAATACAGAGGATTATCAGACCTTATTTTGAAAAACTATACTGTTCCAAGGTTGATAATCGGGAAGACATGGGCAAATACCTAGTCACATACGACATTTCCAAATTAACACAGTAGGACATAGAAATCTAAACAAACCAATCTCAGGTAGTGATTATGAAATAGCAATCAAAGGCCTTCCAAAAAAGAAAAACCCAGAATCTGATGGATTCTCAGCAGAGTTCAAACAGGCCTCTACAGAAGAATTAACACCTCTCCTTAGTAAGTTATTCCATTAAAATGAAAGGGATGGAATCTTCCCAAATACTTTTATGAGGCAAGTAAAACCCTGATATCAAAATCCAAAAAAGACACATCAAGAAAAGAAAAGTACAGACCAATTTCCCTGATGAACATAGATGCAAAAATCCCTAATAAAATCTTACCAAACTGTATCCAAAAACACATCAAAAAAGATAATGCATTATGATCAAGTGGGCCTCATTCCATAAATGCAAGGCTGGTTCAACATATGCAAATCAAAAAATGTAATTCATCACTTAAACAGAAGTAAAAACAAAAACCATATGATCATCTCAATTGGTATTTAATAAAATTCAACACACATTTATGCTCAAAACTCTAGAGAATATAGGGATCAAAGGAGTATACTTTAATTTTGTAAGAGCCTTTTATGACAAACCCATTACCTACATTATACTTTATGGAGAAAGACTGAAACCATTCCAATTAAATTTGGGTACAAGACAAGACTGTCCACTCTCACCACTCTTATTCAATGTAGTCCTCAAAAATCCTAGTCACTGCTATCAGACAAGAGGAGGAAATCAAAGGAATTCAAATCAGAAAAGAGGAAGTCAAGCTGATCACATGATCCTATACCGAGCAGACCCAAAAAGCTCAATCAGAAGACTTCTGGAGCTTATAAATGAATTTAGCAAAGTGACAGGTTACAAGATAAATACTCATAAATCAATAGCTTTCCTATACTCCAGCAGCAATTCTGCCAAAGAAGAAATCAGGAAATAAGTCCCATTTACAATAAACTCCAAAAGAAAAAAAAATACTTGGGCATTAATCTAGCAAAGGATATAAAGAATCTCTGCAATGAAAATTATCAAACATTAAAAATGAAATTTAAGAAGACCTAAGATGGAAAACATTCCATTTTCTTGGTTAGGCAGAATCAATATAATTAAAATGACCATTCTGCCAAAAGTCCTGTACAAATTCAATGCAATCCCCATCAAGATACCAATGACATTATTCATTGGTATAGAAAAAGCAATTCTCAAATTCATTTGGAATAACAAAAAACCCAGAATAGCCAAAACATTGCAAACTAAGAAAGGCAAAGCAAGAGGTTTCACAATATCTGACCTAAAATTATACTATAGAGCTATAGTAACAAAAACAGCATGATATCAGTATCAAACAGACATGAAGACCAATGGAACAGACTAAAAGATACTGAGACAAACCTACAAGTCTTTAACTATCTGATATTTGACAAAGGGGACAAAAATAGCATGGAGGAAAGTCAGCCTGTTTAACAAATGGTGCTGGGTGAACTGGACAGCAATATGCAGACAACTGAACTTGGAATCTTCTCTCTCACCCTGCACAGAAATGAAATTGAAATAGATCAAAGTGTTAGAAATTAAACCAGCAACTATACAATCGCTAGAAGAAAAAACAGGATCAACACTCCACCACATTGGTATAGGCACTTCCTTACTTAACAAGACTTCCATAGTGGAATAATTAAAGCCAAGAATAAATGAGTGGGATGCCATTAAACTGAATAGTTTCTTCACAGCTAAAGAATTAGTCAAGAATGTCAAAAGACAACCTACAGAATGGGAGAAAATCATTGCCTGCTGTGCCTCTGACAAGGGACTAATATCCAGAATATACAAAGAACTCAAAATACTGAACATCAAACCCCACAAATAATCTAATCAATAAATGGGCTCAGAAATTAAACAGAAATTTATCAACAGACAAAGTCCAAAAAGCCAATAAATATATGAGATACTGTTCTACATCACTAGCAATCAGAGAAATGCAAATCAAAACTTCACTGAGACTCCACCTCATTCCAGTCAGAGTGGCAAAAATGAAGAATATGAACAATAACAACTGCTGGAGGAGTTTTGGGGAGAAACGAGCACTAACACACTGTTGGTGGGACTGCAAACTTGTACAGCCACTCTGGAAAGCAGTGTGGAGACTCCTCAAAAAATTAGGGATGGAACCACCTTATAACCCAGCTATCCCACCCCTGAGCATTTTCCCAAAAGAGCTAGAATCAGCATACTTCAGAGACACAGCTACATCAATGTTTATAGCAGCTCAATTTACAATAGCTAAACAATGGAACCAACCCAGATGCCCTTTGCTGGATGATTGGATTCAAAAACTATGGTACATATATACAATGGAGCTCCACTCTGCTATTAGAGAGAATGATATGGCTTTTGCAGCCAAATGGGTGGAAATGGAAAAAAATATGCTGAGTGAAATATCCCAAACACAGAGGCTTAAGGGCCAAATGTTATCTCTCGTATATGGAAGCTAGAGTAAAATCTAAGATAGGATGAAAGTTAGCTAAGTTTAAATAATAAACTCACCACAGTTAAAATTTCACATAAGCTGGGGGAACCATAAATATGAAAGGGGAGGAAGAAGGGAGGGAGGAATGGAGGGGAGGGGAGGTAAAGGGAATTATCAATATAACTGGGAACACTCAACTCCCATAAGAAACCTAATTATACATAGGCAGGCAGAGAAACTCAGAAAATTCAAAAATTAATATACATGTATATGCTCATTTCCAATTATAGCATGGGGGTATTACAGAGGAGACATGAGAGCAGGGAGTAGATGAAGGGGGACTAGGATTGGTCTTAACTTACTTTGTCAATACCCTTGTGTGCATGAATATATAACAATGATTCCCTCCAATATGTAAGACTATGTCAAACAAATAAAAAATAAATAAATAAACAGAAATATATGTGTTTACCCCAGAGACATTTTTTACCATATCAATAGTAAGGTTACTTGTCTATGTAATTTTAAAATGATACCTCTATTGGAGAATTTATTGATAAACTCAATGAGCAAAAACATGCCCAACTGGAAGGGGTGAAACAGGCTTCCATCAAACAAATCCAGGATGCTACTGAGTTGGAGAAGTCATATACCAGCAATGGCTAGTTCAGATGCAGCCCTATCTTTTTTATGTCCAGAGGAAGAACATTGCCAGAGCTTTTGAGGTTTCTTACCAGGGACGGCTACATAGAATTTATAAGGAGGTAAAGAATTGCCTGGATTATCATAACTCTGTGCAGAATATGATACATTGGAAGGAGCAAGAGCACATGATAAACTGGATAGAGAAGCATGTGGTACAGAACATGTCTGCACAGCAGGAAAAGAAGACTATTGCTGAATGTATTGTGTATCTAAAACTGCTTACAAAGAAGGTTCAGGCACGGCCGGTTGTGTAAATGTATCTGTCCCAGGTGAGACAGCTCTACAGTTGACTGACTAATTGGAAACTAGTCTACTTGACATAATCTTTCTGTATTGCTGTCTACTGAAATTATAGGTTGCCTTTTCTAAAAAGAGAAGTTTGGGTTTCTTTTAGTGAAAAACTAAATCTGTTGGCCATTCAGGTATTCCTCATCATTACTCTGCTGAGTTGTTGTTTGAGCACTTTTGAAAAAAGCTGTTTCTTTATTAAAACTTACCACCTAGTGAAAGATTATCAAATTACAATTTAAATTTATAATTAATTCCATCATCTTGCAATAAAGTAATAATTAAAATAAAAAAAGGAAAAGAACAAAGTCATCACTGGATGCTTCCACAGATTGGAATATTTGGCATTTTGTGTTTGAAACATCTGCAAAACTGACGGAATTCTGGATATGACATTATGACACCAGTGGTTTTGGAATTCTTTCTTTCCTACTACTTTGGGCATATCACACACACACACACACACACACACTTGCTTCAGTGCTTGACTTGTAAAACACAATCAGTCTGCAAACCCCCTTTTTCCCCATTGACACCATTGGCCTGGTCTAAATACTTGTGTCTCCTGCAAATTTATGTGTCAAAATCCTAACTCCCAAGATAATGATATTAGGAGGGGAGGACTTTGGAAATTGATTAGGTCATTAAAGTGAAGTCCTTATGAGATTAATGTCTTTATAAAAGGGGTCCCAGAATTACTCCCCCTTCTGTAATGTGAGGACACACTGAAAAGATGCCCATCTAACATATAGTCCCTTACCAGATATTCTGTGCCTTGACCTTGGAATCATCAGCCTCCACACCTGTAAGAAATGAGTTTCTGTCATTTACAAACTAATCAATTTATGTATTTTGTTATAGCAGCCCTAATGGACTAAACCAGAAAATTGGAGCCAAGAGTGGGTGCTAATACAGCAAATGCATCAAAATATGGAAGTGGTTTTGAAACAGGGTAATGGATAAAGTTGGAAAAGTTTGGAGGAACATGTTAGAAAAAGCCTACATTGCTACAGACAAATAGCTATGGACAATTCTGGTAGGACTCAGGAAAAACAAGCAAACAAACAAACAAAAAAGTTGTGGAGAAAACCCTCAATCTTCAGAGAAAATATTGAAATAATCTGAATAAAATTTTGGTACAAATATGGGTGACAAAGGCCTTTCTGGTGAGGTCTCAGATGGAAATGAGGACAGTGTTGGACAATGGAGGAAAGGCCATCCTTGTTATAAAGTGGGAAAGAATTTGGCTAAGCTGCATTTGTGACTAACATTTTACGGAGGGTAGAACTTCTGAGCCTTGAAATTGAGTATCTGGTTGAAGAAATACCTAAGGAAACTGTTGAAGGTACAGCTTAACTTCCCTTGACTGCTTATAGTAAAATATAAGAAGTGAAAAATGACTTAAATATGGACTTGTTAATCAAAAGGGAACCAGAATTGAAGGATCTGAAACATTCTTAGTCTAGCTATTTTGAAGAAAACACACACACACACACACACACACACACACACCATGAGAAAAGCTATTTGAAAGAGAGCATGAAGAGTGTCAGTTATCTAAACAAGGCCTAGAATGTATTGTTCAAGACATAGAATGAGCCCCAAACAAGTCAGAGACCATTAAGGCTGCATCTCTTATCGTAAATTCCAAAGTACAAAATTCCCACTGAGCACAGGGTTACCATAGAGTTCTATGTTAGGCCATACCCTAAGGGTGGGACTGGCCCTGATTCTAGAAAGAACTTCTGTTTCGTGAGTCTAGCCTAGGGGAGCCTTGGGCATGTCAACTGAGGCACAGAGAGAAGCCACCACTGGAACTACCATGGTGGGGGACTGCTGCTGAGGGGTGCAGCTGCCCAAGGCCATGAGACAGAACCATGGCCCCAGTACATCTAGAATGTGAGACCAGCTCCAGTTGGCCTGTGGGCAGAATATGGAGTCAAAGATTATTCTTGAGCCATAAGAGTTTGGACTTTCTTGGGCCGTGTCACTCCTTTTTTCTTTACTATTTCTCCCTCTTAGAATGGGACTTTCTGCCCTGTGCTTGTCCCACCACTGCATTTTTTAAAGAGAGGGAGGTGGGGAGGCAGAAAGAGAGAGAGAAAAAGAGAGAATCGATTCTATTTTATTTTTCATCTGGTCTTTGTTTCTCTGACACTTAGTTGTGTACATGGTGCTGGGGTTTGAACCCAGGTCCTTGTGCATGCCCAGCATGTGCTTTAACTGCTGAGTCACTGCTCCAGCCCTCCCACTGCATTTTGGAAGCACATAACATGTCTGATTTCACAGGTCCACAGATGAGGAGCAATTTTCCTCAGGATGAATCACATCTTGAGTGTGTCTCACTTACACTTAAGATTGTTGGCTAAGACTTGAAACTAGACTTTTGAGTTGATGCTGGAAAGAGTTAAGATTTCTGAGGTTATTGGGATAGAATGAAATTATTTTGCTTGTGAGTTCATGAATTTGGGGCCAGGAGAGAATGCTATGGTTTTCAAGTTTGTTCCTCTCCAAAATCCGTATGTTGAAATTCTAACCTCCAAGGGAATGATATTAGGATGTGAGGCTTTTAGGAGGTAATTAGTTCATGAAGGCAAACTCCTATTACATGAGCTTAGTATCCTGATTATCTTTTTTCAGAAGTTAGGCACACAGTAAATAAATTAATACATATCTACATTTTTCTAAATGAAAAGAATACCTAAGCCATTCCACTTCCTTCTCACCTTTCTTCTATCTTCTCATTTCAATCCTTCCAAATATTCTATCATCCTGGCAATATGAACCTAGAACATTGGAGGGGAGGCAGAGAACAGAGAGACTCTGGGCCACATCAAATGCAACATGTTTGACTGTAATGGAAGAAAAGACTTTTATGACCATGACAGAGGTTGTGCTCTTAGATAGAGAGTAGATTTGATTTTCTGAAAGTGTTCTCAGACTCTCTCTCCATTCTATTGCATGAACTTGACTGCACCTCAAGCCTACTTCAAGGCACGCATGTGGACCTTCAGTCCATCTCTTGGAGTTTATAATCCAGTAGGGGGTCAGGACTTGATGCAGGACATGGCTGAAGTTCAGTAGTGGACTGTGAACTCTGGATATTCATGGAAGATGAGGGAGGCTGACACTGTGATCCCAGCTACTTGAGTGTCTGAGGAAGGAGAATCACAAGTTTGAGGTCAGCCTGGGTAACTTAGCTAGACTCTGTCTCAATGCAAAAAATTAAAAAGGGCTGGGGATGTAGATAGTGATAGAACACTTTCCTCACAATGAAGAAAGTGCTGTGTGGTAAAACTACAGAGTAAAAGGCTGGAGCCAAATTAGAACTTTCACAGTCCAACAGACACAGTGACTGTCCCTTACTTCTCTGTCTTCTGCCTCTTCTTAGTAGATGTTTAATACATTTTCCTTGAATTGAAGTATGGCCTGACTGTGAAAGCTTTCAGAGACTCAACTAGAACTGAAAATTGACCATTTAAACTACACTTTCTGATACTTTGGGGAGAGGGAAAGGATACTGCTCATTTTCAAAGCTTTTCACAAAGTTAAAACCATTATGAACGTACCTCATAGATTAAACAAAGTGAAGATAGTATTTATGGTACACTCACTGTGGTCAGTCACTAATCTAGGTCTCTGGAATTTCACAGTGAAGAAGGGAGCAAGATTCGTGCAAGTTCATCTCAGCAGCAACAGCTGCTTCAAAGACAGCAAACATGGGTGATGGGAGAGCAACTAGGTGGTGAATGGCCGGTCATTAGGGAAGGGCTCTCTGAGGATGTGACAGATAAGCAGAGTCCTGAGCCAGTCAACAACAGGTCCAGGACTCCTGTCAGAGGGAACAATCAGAGCACAGACCCTACAGAGGGAGGAGCTTGGCATGCAACTTGGAGATGAGTTTTTCTTGAATATAAATCCATGCTAAGGTATGCCATTAGGAATCTGGAAAGTGAGAAGAAAACTATTTTCTTCTTTATTCCTATTCTCTTAGAGAACTTTCATAGATAAAATCAAGTTCTCCCAAGGCCCCATAGTAAAAAAAAAAAAAAAAAAAAAAAAAAACAACTTATAACAGCAGAATGATTAGGTAGGGGACCAGTACTGTACTGAACAAAGTTTTCAACAAATACCTGGAAGACTGAAGAGGAAGGGAGCTGAAATTTTTTTATTTTGTACAAACCTGTTCTCCATGGTTTCCAGAGAAAGGAATTTTAGATCTAGCCACTTGGGGCAAAGTTGGTAAACAAATGAAAGCCTATTACTCTTTGCATGGGCCAGAAAATATTCCAGTGGATGTCTTTTCCTTGTGGAACTTAATTAGGGACGTCTTGGACCCACAACAGGAAGTAAGTAGTCTGGAGAGGAGACTGATTAGTCCCACTGTGGCAGAGGACACTAAAGAAACTCCTCTTATCAAAAAGCCAAATGGTGAACAGATATTCCCAGTGAGAAATCTGGGGAAGGATGACTTTTCTACAGAAAGAGAGGAGGATTTAGAGGAGGCAGCTGCAGCCTATCCTAGGAAAAATTTTGTAACTTCAGAAAGGCCCCCTTGGCCCTTTGAAGATTTAGGTTCCAGGGGGAAAAGGGGACCATTTAAGCCTCCACCACCAAGATCTGTGGGTTTCGCTGCAGCAGCAAAGGAGGTAGCAAATCATGGGGACTCTTCCTTCTCTTGTTTTCCTGTAATTTTTGATGATGAATTTGATGAACCTCCTCAGTAGGAATCTTTGCTTTTATAAATTGTTAAAGGAATTAAGAAAAGCTATAAAGGACTATGGTCCCACTTCTCCTTACACTTTGCAACTTTTAGATACAGTTGGAAATAGATGGATGACTCCTTATGATTGGTTTCAGATAGATCTTGCCTGCCACGAGGTCAATATTTATTGTGGAAGGCAGAATATGAGGAATTGGCAAAGAGACAAGCAACTCATAACTATAGTACTAATAGAGATGTTTCAATAGCTATGTTATTAGGAGAGGGTCCCTATATGGATCTAGCAGAACAGATGAGAATGGACAAGTCTGCCTTGATACAGTGCACTGACATAGCCATTCAAGCATGGAAACATTTACCTGAAACAGATGTTAAGACTACGGATTAAGTATAGTTAAACAAGGTCCAGAAGAATCTTATGAAGAATTTCTATCTAAACTTATCGAGGCAATGGGTAAAATTGTCACCAATGAAGATGCAGCTCATATGCTTAAACAATTGGCTTATAAAACTGCAAAGTCGATTATTCAAAGGCTCTGAAATCTGTTTCCTGTTGGTTTTTTGTGTGCACACCTGTCCTGTGTGTGTACATGTTCTGTGTGTTCAACATGGTACCACATTGGCTTATAGATGAGAGCTCATAAATTAAATTAAAAAGAAAATGGATCCAAATGACTTAGTTAACGTGACTTCAATGTTTAAAAAGAGGTTTAATCTAAATCATGTAAACATAAGAGTAAAGATGTGTTTAAGAGTACTAGTTCACATTTTACTAGGTGATCAATTAATGAAATGTTGATTTTTATAAATGTTTAGAGTATATATACAACTCATTGCTTCTAGGACTTTTCTTCAATGGAAAAAGATGGCTTATATTTGTCTAATATCATGGTTTCACGGGTAACCTAAAGTTAACAATTAAAAATGGGTAAATTAGATTTAACATAAATTAGGTTAATCTCCATAAATGCTTGTTAGAGGAGACATCTGATCAATTTGCCAAGTCAAAATGTTAAGACATTAACTGCTAAGTAAATTCATGTAATCTTGACTTCTTAGTTTCTGTAAGATAACATACATTTGGGTTTATTAAATGTGCTTTTATAGATTGGAAACTAACAAGACATAATCTAAGATCGCTTTGATCTGGTCTCCACTAAAAACAAGGTTATTAAGAGTTAAAATTCTAACAGGTGTGATTCTATATGCAAAGGATACAAAGATTTCAGCTGTATCAATCAAAGTGCTCTAAATAGCATGGAACGTTTGATATTGTTAGGAGTAATTAGATTCAGTAATTTTATAAGGATCGTTTCAAAATGTAAGTGTAGGAAAGAGTCACCAAACAGTGAAGAGATGTGGAAAGGTTATAGGCCTGGACATATACTTTGATGTGAAAATTGGAGTGAAAGAAATCTTCCTGAATGAAGAAATGTTTCTGGATGAAGAAATGTGGTTTCTGGGTGAGTTGCAGAAGGTTTGTGGAAGATAGATCTCAAAAGCTTGTGTGTTATTGAGTTGAATGACTGGCACAATTTAAACATGTTTAAA
>PVKS010008341.1:0-68765 GCA_004027875.1 Aplodontia rufa | reverse complement strand
AAAAAAAGGTACTAGGCCAGAAGTTCTCGAGGTCAATAGGACACAGAGGGATCTAAAAGTTAGATACCAATGAAACTTCTAAAAGAAGAGGTGGAGCAATCCTGCTCTGGAGCATATGAACTGTCTTACCTTGTTGTAACAGTTTGTCACTTATTATATGGTATGAATCTATACCAATTTAGTGTTTGGCTATGTCTGTTTATTTGTTTATTCATTTATTCTGCCAGTACTGGGATTCAACCCAGAGCATTCTACCTCTGAGCCACATCCCTACCTACATCACATTTTTTTTTCTACTTTGAGACAAGTTCCAACTAAGTTGCTGACACTGGCCTCAAACTTGTGATTCTTCTGCCTCAGTCTTCCAAATTTCTGAGATTATGGGCATGAGTCACTATTCCTGGCTATTTCAATTTATCTTACAATAAACACTTTTGCAAGCAATGAATCAAATGAGGAGAAAGTACATATTTAATAATATAAGAACTGAGCTTTGCTTTGTTTCTCAAGAAAACTGGTCAATGGCTAGGTGCAGTGGCACACATCTGTAATCCCAGTGACTCAGTCTGCTGAAACAGGAGGATTACAAATTTGAGATTAGCCTCAGCAGTTTAGCAAGACCCCAAGCAATTTAGTGAAACTGTCTCAAAATAAAAAAATAAAAAGAGCTAGGGATGTGACTCAGCAGTTAAGTAACTCTGGGTTCAATCCCTCGTACCAAAAAAAAAAAAAAAATACTGGTTAATGATCATGTGTAAAATGTTTATTGATATTTACCCAAGATTTTGATGCCATAGCAGAATCATAAAGCTAGTGAAGTCAGAAGAGACATGTCTGCTGAAGGAGCATTAGCATCAACTTTAGTTGTTGGGAGGTACTTTAAGGAGATTGTCCCTGAAGGTGATTTCCTATAATTCATTATCTGCTGTGAACATGATTTTTCATTGAGACCAAATAACTGTTCTTTTAATTTTGCTCATTTTTCATATTCAAAATTCCTTGATATTTAAGAAAATTGAAGTAATGCTTCTTACTACAATGCCTCTTTTAGGAAAAGAATGATTTTTTGAAATTATGTCAGTATTAAATAAGCAACGTCCCATATTTCAAATACAAAATGCAGATATTTTCAATATTGACTCAATTTCAATACTAATTCTTTGTATAAAAGTAAAGCTTTTTAAATGATTTCTCTTCCAAAAGTGAAACATCTGACATTATTATACATGCTATTTGAAATTCAGTTTAAAAATTCAATAATTGAAGATAAAATTATTTTGTAACAATTATCCACATAAATCTCCGTGAATTAGTGTTATGGTAAAAATGTTCTTAATAAATTTATTAGTCAGCTTTTTGTTGCTGTGAACAAAATATCTGACAAGAACAACTCAGAGAAGGAAAAGTTTATTTTGGCTCATAATTTCAGAAGTTTGGTCCATGGTGGGCTGACTTGCTCTGGGACCAAGAAGAGGCAGAGCATCACGGCCAAAGGATATGGTAGAGGAAAACTTCTTACTTTCTAGCAAATGGGAAGCAGAGAAAGGGAGAGAAGAGGAGAGGAGCATCAGGAAAGTCAAAGCCTTCCAGGGCACATCCCCAGTGACCCATCTCCTCTAGCCATGCCCCACCTGCCTACAGTTACCTCACAGTCCATTCAAATAACAATGGACTGATCAGATTACAGGTCTCAGAAACCAATCATTTCAACTCCAAAGATTCCTGCATCAACATTGGAGCTTCTTATCCAAACCATAACAATACACTCAGCAGATTAATATTAATTCAATATTCTTGGAAGTGGTTCTGGTGTGGATATAATTTACATTTGCCGTTGAATAAGTTGATGGTCTATCAATGGAAAAGGAAGTTGTCAAAATTTTATCAGTGCTTTGTAATTTATATAGTAATGTAATTTATATTTGTATAATACAAATAGAGCAATATCTATCATTCTAATAATTTGTGTATTACTCTAATTTATGCACACGCAGTAATTGAGCAGCACAATTGTGATGAAGCTTATGCTGAATACATGATGAACTTCCACATGACAATTCCAATTTAACCTTATTTCCAACCATAAAAAAGACTTAAAAAGTTTTTTGCACCTTTGAAGATCTACTTTTTAAATCAATTTAAATGACTTATAACAATATAAACTTTTAATAATTTTTATGGATTTTGCACATTTTCCAAATTTTGTAATATTGAATTGCAAAGTTGTACTTTCCCCAGATTATTTGGAAACATTTATTCAAATTATACAACAAATATACTGGCACAAAATGTCAGCCTTTGATGCTATCAGTAATTTGAAATTATTGAAAACAAAGCTTGCCAAGAGAAAGAGATTGAAATTTATCCCAAAAAGGAGAGAAACTGAATTTTTAAAAATGAGAACTCAAGTGATGTACAATATTTAATATAACCTCCAGTTATTTTACATTTGATATCTCACTCTGTAGGAAGATTATTTTAATGGAGTTTTATGAAAACAGTTTGTGAATAAATTTTTATTTAGAGATGAAATGGAATGTAATTGAGAGACTATGTTTTTCAGCATCTAAATTGGAAAATACCCCCAAGAATCATAAAGATGACTTACTTGATGATGCTTTTTTTCTATGCTTTTATTAGTGTGTTATACATAATAATAGGGTTCATTCTGGCATATTCATAAATGCATATAATAAAAATTCTCTCCATTTCAATTCCCATTACTTCCCCTTTCTCTAACCCTCCTGTTTTCTGGTTCCCCTTCTTCTACTGTACTGATCTTCCTTCTATTTATTCATTTGTTCATCACAATCATATATAAATTAGTACAACAACTTCGGAAAGTTTGTCTTTTAAAAAGTACTCAGGAAAAGCAGAAAAGATTATAGCCATGAAAACATTTACATGTTTCAATAATAAAATATATTTGATTATATTCCTCATTTAGGAGAATGTTCTCCAAACTTAACAGGTATTATAAACTGCAGGATGAATATTTTCTCAATTAAAAATTTTGTGGTCTAGCAAGAAAAGTACATTGACTATGTAAACTATTCAGATTTATCAGTCATAAAATGTGACTCTGAAGAGATGGCAAGCAATTTATTAAAAAAATAGACCATCTTGAAAACATATTATTCAGAAACACACCAGTGACAGAAATTAGAGGGATGCAACTAAGAAATTGATCGAATATTGTGGATATGTACCAAAAATAATATGTTTATGTTCATCTGTATCTTAAGTAATCAATATTTTGAAGGGGTTTATTTTGGCTTTAATATTGATCTTTTGGAAGTTTTTGATTTTTGAAGACATATTTTGAATAAAGCTATTTTATAAGCTTATTAGTATAATAAGCCAAATAGGTTTGCCAATAAATATTTCAAAGATCATATAATTTTAATTGTGTTTGTATCTTCTTTCACTGCCAAAGTGGGTCTGGTTGCCCTCATTCACCCCTCATTTTGGGAAAATTCTTCCTCTGGGGCTCTATCTGACAAACTTTATTCAGTTTTAGAATTGGAACAAGAACCCAAAGCATGGAGCTACTCTTAGAAAATAGTGTTACTAACCCCAACCTCATTTCTGTATGGAATTGGCACTGGGCACTGTTGGCAGTTGTCATGGGAATAAGAGTTGAGGACAACTCTGCAGAGAAGACATTAAAATTGAGGACAACTTTGCAGAGAAGACATTAATTTATGATTGAATATCATAGTTGCTTTCTATTTATACCTGCTATGCACTAGGCACCACCAGGTGATTTGCACAATTTATTTCAATCAGGATACATCATTATTTGTCTTTTGTAAGACTGATAGTTAAAGGCATTATGTAGTTGTTCAAGATTTCAACTTGCAAGGGGTAAAAACTAGGACTAAAATTATGTCTGGGCCCTTTCTTTCTTAAGGAGATCTTGAAAAGAGAGGTTAGATGGCTCTATAGGATATAGGTTTTCCTTTCCATTTTTAAATGGTGCTAAAGCTTCTCTATTTTCATGTAGGCTGGCAACTTTATTGGATGTGTAAAACAGAAATATTTTACTATTTCATCAGTCCCCAGGAGCCAGAGGTCCTAGACAAAGGATCATTGTAAATAATGACCTTGTATGTGCCTCACAGAACAACAGCAGGCCAGGAGTAGGAAGCCTTACCCAGTACCTTCTCTACCTGCTTCCTGAACCACCTGTCAGGATTCTCTCCATGTTATAAATTATGTCTACTAGTGGAGCTGACCTTAGTACCTGAGCCAGAGGTTGCTTTGGGACATTATGTGTTTAACTTAGATTACAAGAACGGTCGACTTGTATAATTCATGTTTTTTTTTAAAGTCCTAAATTACATGTTTTTCCTACATGAATTAAATTAATGATATATCTTTTCAGTCTGTAATAGAAATTCAGTACCAGATTGGAAGTTCCTTAGCTTCTTTCAGTTGTAAAATATATGTTAATATATGGGTTTTATACAAGCAAAATAAGGTACATGGCTTTTAAAAATTGACCAATGACTCATTTCTGCAAACCATAACTACAAGTATTTGTTAACTGGAGAGCTTAAGGCATTATCAGGATTTGCATATATGGCACCTCTGCAGCTACTGCTCTTTCTGATGGCCAGTGTAGAGATAACTAGTTGACTACAGTATTTCCTTCCTGACGAAATGAGATGAAATCTGAGAATTCCTAGGTTCATAAGTTGGTATTTTCCATCTAAAAAGTTTCATGAAGCATGGAGCTTAGTTCAATTTCTAAAGGTAATAGAAAGACCAGATTAGCTTTCCATGTTGTCCACATATGATCTCAACTTATTTGAACATTTTTTACATTTTTAAAAAATTTCTAAAATAGTATTTATTTATTTATTTTATTGGTTCTTTTTTAGATATGCATGACATTAGATTATACCATGACATAATTATAAAAGCATGGAGTATAAAATTTTCAAATTCACTCCCCATTATTTCTTCCCCTCCTTTCTTCCCTCTCCCTGTTCTTCTTAGTTATACATGACAAAAGAATATACAATGTCATAATTATAAAAGCATGTAGTATAACTAGTTCCCATTCAATCCCCAGCATTGCTCCTTCCCCTTCCACCCTCCCCCTCCCTGTTCTTTCTAGATATACATGACAGAATAATCAGTGATATAATTACAAAAGTATGGAATGTGTCTTTTAATTTTCCAGAATTTTCTTATATGGATTTTTCTTGCCCTTCATGTAAATCTATTCATAATTGTATTTAATTGTATTGATACCTGTGGTCATTTCCATTCCTGAGCAATTGCTTACACCAATGATTTTCAAACATTTTTGATCATGCATTCATATCAAATGAAAATTTGAGCAGGTGTCACACACATATATATATATATGTATATATATATATACACATATATATGTGTGTGTGTGTGTGTGTGTGTGTATTTTTTTACTTACTGGTATTACACATGTACTACTATGTTAATATGCTACAGTTATATAAAGCATACCTAGAATTTAAAAGAGTAAGATTAAATAGAAATAAAAATTCTAATATTTCCCCCATTCCACTTTTGGAGACTAGTTACACAGTGAGGTTATGAACTCGGTCTCTACGGGAGCTACGTTCAAAAGTCAAAATGCAAGTTGAACATCACACTTTGCGAAATTACTCTTGGAAATCATTTATAAGACAGTTTTTAGGAGATAGATAAATACGCTCTCCGCTTGATACGTAAACACACAAGTCAAAGAACTAGCTTATTTTTTAGCATTGAAGAAATGGAGTTTTTGCTTCATTTGAGCAAGTTAAGAAGCAGTTGGCTTAGGCTTACGGATCAGATTGCATGATAAATATGTGTTAATATTATATCATGCCAAATATCCTGTGGTATGCATATCATATGCTTTGAGAGATAGGAGGTAACTGAGAACAAGGGGCAGAAGAACAAATTCAAGTCTCTCATCTCACATTCCCACCAAGACATGTTTAGTACAGTGGGGAGTGGAATCACCCACCTGCTTAAATCCCACCCCTCCTTCCTCTATCCCTCTTTCTCTTTATCCTGTCCTTCTCTCTCTCTCTCTCTCTCTCTCCAAACCTCCACTTCTCTTTCTCTCCATCTTTATATTTCTCTCTCACAGTCCCGTATTTCTCATAATTGAATTCCCATTAATCACATGCAAGTCTATAGTGGCTTCTTCTCCTTTTCTTCAATAGCATCACCTAAAATGCCTGTATCACCAGCCCTTTCTCAGCTATACCTCTCCAAATCCTTCCAGTAGTTCAAACTCAATTTCAAATTTAGCCACCCAGAATTTGGAACTTACATAAATTCCTCTAAATCTGAATTACTAGTATTCTAATTCTCCCCTGTTTTGCCAAATGAAATGCACACATCAAGGATATTTGCCATGATGCTGTGGTAAGCAGGTCCAGCAGTTTAGTTAATTTTGGCTTACGGCTGAGACAGACTGTAAGTGTAGAGAGCAGCAATCATAGCTTGAGTCTTGATGTCCTTCTAAATGTTATGCAAGCAAGTGCTATTCATGTGATGGTGCTCATTTTCCTTGTTCTGGGCACGTGGAGAATTGTACTCTCCAGCTTGCTTGAAATTACACATGCTTTTTGAGTTGGTTTGGCTGAAAAAATGTGAACATTTCCCATTGAATTGTGTAATTTACCCTTCCCTGACCCTCACCCTACCATACTGCAGAGAGGGAAGCCTCCACAAATCTGTATCTCTTTGTGAAGCTAATATAAATAAAGGCAGAGGCCCTGACAGCAGGAGATAGACATGTAATTGAGAAATAAGCCATCCTTACTGAGTTTTTGTTACTGTGGGATAACCTAGATTATTCTGAATTATATGCAGAGAAATTATATCAAAATGGAGATAAAATTGCTTGCTTTAAATGTATTATCAATTTTTGGTAAAAATCAATAAAATATGTAACGATTATCCATATAAATGCTATGAAAATTCAAAAGCATTACAAATAAAATATCAAAATGATCTCAACATGTTTATAATTACTTCTGATCAAATATTCAGTATGATCTAGATCTATTTCTTCTTGTAGTATTAGTACTTTAATTCATTTAACAAGTATTTATGAATTTACTTAATATGGTTTGTATAGCAGTATTTGAAAGGTTTGGTTGATATATTTCAGAGATTTTCTCACAAAATGACTACATGAAACCAATTTAAAACATTTTGCAGAAACATATGGATTCTAATATTCAGAAACATCAAATGCACATATAGTAGGCCTTGTGCTTTATGAAAAGGGAACAATATGAAACATCTGGCCTCACATCAGGGACATGACTTAACCCCCAGTGAGACCAAGTCTGTGATATAAACATATGTTTTATTACTCATGCTTTACAAACATACAACATTATGTGCTGCAGCTTTCAGGATTTCCATTTAGCAGAATGGTCACCATGGTAACAACGTGAGCATGCTGATTTGTGTGTGCTTTCTCATGGAAGGCTGAATGGCCAAAGTAGACCCCTTGACAGCTAATGTTTTCAGTTATAACAACGTGTGCCCAGCAAAGTTCATGGTATTGCTTCTCTGTCAATCTGAATCACTTCAGATGGTAGCTACAATGTCTGGTTGACCTTGCTAAGGATCCAGATATTTCAGGCATGTTATGGACCAGAGTAGAGCAGTGTTACCTTATAGTTTTCATAGTGGCAGGAGACTGTTTCTGCCCACCAGCCTTAGATGATAATTAGCAGAAAAATAGATAGTTGGGTAAAATCATTTAGATAATTGAATATGCATCTAAGTTAAAAAGTAAAACTATTTAAAATGTGGAGTGCCAATTAATGTTTTATAACTTTATTGAGATATTTAATCTGATATAGATACCAAATAAAAAGTTCATTTGTAGCAATTTTAAGGTTAAAAAATAGGTGATTATTGCTTTTCTTCTTTTAACCTATAACTTGGCTGTAAAATTTACTCACAGGAGAGTAGAGATTTTTTACACATGAAATTGGTATTACAGAAATTAATCAATTACATAGATTCCTTGATTGGACATTTAATTCTAAAAATAGATTAGAATATGTATATGTTCATAATTTGACAAATTATAAAGCATAATGACACAAATTTAATTTTCATCACAACTTAATGAGAAAGTTTATAATTATCCCAGCTTTATAGAAAACTAAATATGAGGTTTACAGAGATTGTGGAACTCAGTCAGAGACAGAACAGGTAAGCGTAATATTAAAATTAATTTGGAGGGTTTTTTAATGCTAAATCCCATGTTGTTAAAATGCATTGTGGTACCTTATAGAGCCATATAGAATATAACATAATAACATAATATAATATTAGGAAGTACAGATTTAGCTAATAAATATAATTCTACATAAGTTATTTTGGTACACTTTGAAGAGGAACACTGATAAAAGAACAATGGCTTCGGTTGAAGGCAACCAGCTCCAGACAACCTTTTAACGAAGGAGCCAAGGAAAATATACACTCACTTAACTCCTCCACTTCAGTCTGATCTGCCAGGGTCACATATTGGCAGACCTTAGCAGAACTACGAGGGTTTAAACCTATTAATATAGTCCACATGGCAAGACTCCCAGCATGGATAGCAGTTAGGGAAGGGTAGAGAATACCTGGAAGGATGAATTAAAGCTATTCAACATGGAGGTTCTAATACTTGATGTCAAAAAATGAATAGGCAGATGCCGTCTTCAGATATTTGCTGAAAAACGTAAAACATGCATATATGGGGAAACCCTTTAAATCATTAAATAAGAAAAGAGAAACTTCTTTTATATTCTTATAAAAAATCCATTATTAAACTGTGTATTATATCCCTCTGTTATTCAAGTGCATAAATTATCTTTCTACTGGGAGCATACTTTTCAAAACAATATTTTTTAAAACAAAATTACAAAACTAAAGTATTTTAGCAACATCAATTTCTAATGTTGTTTTCCCACTGCTTTACAGCATGAGTCCTTTAGGGAGCAGTGTTTTAAAAATAATTTCTTAGAAACACTACAGAATATAAAAATATATTTAGTCTCAGTTTTACAAGATATTTTATATTCCACATATTTTTTTATTTGAAAGTTTGCTTTTGACCTTTGCATATAATAATCTAAAATCCCAGACCTCATTTTTTTCACTTGAATGCTCTTAATGATACCCTAGGAAACTGAAGGAGCATCTACACAACCTAGCTCTTTCTGGGTTTAGATGAAAGTCCATGAATTGAAGTTCAGCGAAAGTACTTTCAACAGCTTTAAAATGAGTTTGGAAATTACTTTCTTTACTATATGAGCTAAGGTGTATGTATATTAGTTAAAACAACCCAAAAATGTTTAAATAGACTTTCATTCTCAGTGGCTTGCTGCTGTTCAACAGGTCAAATAACACTTATATGTTGAGTGACTTCTAAATGTTATAGATGTTTGGACTACACTAGGGATACAGAGAAAGATTCTTGTGCTCCTGAATTCCACATTCTAACAATGGAGTTAAACAATACGTGATAAGCATAATAAACACAAATTATATTACATGTTAGAAATGGATGTATACTCCAAAGAAAAAATTCATTAGGAATGTAGAAATTGTTTGACTTTTTCCAGTTCCTTGTGGCTCTTTTTTTTAAGAGAGAAGGGCAGAGAGAGAGAGAGAGAGAGAGAGAGAGAAAGAGAGAAGCAATATTTTATTTAGTTTTTCATGTGGTCTTTGTTGCTCCAAGACCTCATTGTGCACACGGTGCTGGGGTTTGAAATCGTGTGCTTGCGCATGCCAGGCAAGCGCCGTAACTGCTGAGCCACAGCTCCACTCCCCATTTCCTTGAATTTTGAAATATATTTGTGTTTTAAGAGGACATAACAATTACATGATATACTTTCCTTTTTGTGTACATTTAGAATTTATTCTGTAAGTAAGCATCTATTTAGTGCCACAATAGATAGTCTTATTTCAATGTATTTCTTTTATTTTTTTAAAGAAAGGGACAGTGTGTGTGTGTGTGAGAGAGAGAGAGAGAGAGAGAAAATTTTTTTTAAATTTTAGCTTTTCATGTGGCTTTCATTGCTCCAAGACTTTGTTGTGTATATGGTGCTGGGGTTTGAACTCGCGAACTCACGCATGCCAGGCAAGCGCCTTAACTGCAGAGCCACCGCTCCAGCCCTGAATGTATTCTTATTCACATTTTCTGAAATTTGTTCACTTCCTCAGAGAGGGAATATAGCAACAATATTCCCTAAATTATTACCTGCTAATAATAGGTGTGCCACTGCACATTTGGAAATTAGTTTTGCTGGATATAAAACCTTTACTTAAATATTTTAAATATATTAATACATTTTGTCCGGGCATAATTTTTTTTGTCTGGAAAGCCTAAAAATAATCCAGTCTCCCATCTACTCTTTTTGCTTAGATGCCCACAGGATTTTATTCTTTGTTCTTAAGGTCCATATTAAAATGTGTCTTATTCATTGTTCTAGGTTGATATCCTTTGTGTTCTTTCTAATTATAGTTGATTATAATCATAGATCTTTCATTTTAACTGAGAAATGTTTTCTTTAAGAGAGAGAGAGAGAGAAAGAGAGAGGAGAGAGAGAGAGAGAGAGAGAGAGATTGAGAATCAACCCCATTCAGTTTTTAATCTGGTCTTCACTGCTCTGACGCTTCACTGTATACGTGGTGCTGGGGTATGAACTCGCATCCTTGCTCTTGTGAGGTGAAGCACTGTAACCTCTGAGCCACTGTTCCAGTCCCAGAAATGTTTCCTTGAATTATAATGCTTAATATTTATTCTTTTATGTTACTTTGGAATTTACTTTGGGGATACCTAGTATTTGTAGTTGAATTTTCTTTATCTGTCTTCCATATTGATTACTTTATCTAAATTGCTTTCATCTCTTTATTTCTTTTCTTATAAACAGTCAACCTTTTATTTTATTAATATTTTATTTGGTGTATTTATTCATTGCTATATATTTTAGTCCTTTCTTAATTTCCAAAACAATTTTCCTTTAATTCCTAATTCCTAAGTTATGCCATTTCATTTTTGAGTATGTTGTGTTTTAAAGTCACCTCATTTTCCTAACATCTTCTAATTTAACTTTTTTAATGCCAGGTAAAGTTTTAATTTATTTTATGAATATGCCTATCTGGTATGCTTTAGTTGTCTCTGAGAATATTATTTTACTACTTATTCTCTTTTTTTCTTATGGTAATTTTCTATGTTTTTGATCTCAATACTTTTCTTTTGGTCAATATTATTTGCAATCGGTTGTTCTGGATATTTAGGTATAATTCAGAATACTTATCAAATTTAGCAGCATATCCTTTTCTGTTGTTTTCATATAGTGCACAAGAATATGGTAGCTTTCTTTCTGAAGTTTTTTTAGTTTTGTTTCTCCTTCAACTTTTATCTTCAACTTTTCTTCCCTTTGTCCCCATTATTCTTATCCTGTTCAATTTCAATTCAAATCCCAACAATATATTTTCAACATTGAAGCCTGTCTTTAGAGGGAGCCCTGCTCAGTGTCAAGATTCACAAGGGACAGACTCTCAAATTTATTTAGATATTTTGAGTCCCTCATGCTCTGCTCTTAAGTGCTCAAATCTTTGTCAGTTTTAGATGTTTTCTTCCAATTGACATACTATGCTTGCCAGTGAGGACCTGGGTTTTTTGAGAATCTGTGCTCCTCTGTCACTCCAATTTCCCCTCTGCTTATTTCTTCAGTGTTTCTGGCACTGCACAGTTCTACTTGTTATTGGTATAATTTTGTCACAAACTGTACATGTTGTGTAAAGGAAATACAATTTTTTTCTATCCTAAAGTTTTTATTATTGTTATCTGTTGCTGTGCCTGTAAGGACTAGGCAGTTTGTAATGCTACTCTTCCTATAATGCCCATCTTTCTACAATCTTCTCAACTTGTTTTTTTAAATTTTAATTGAAGTACATCTGCTTAAATTTTCAGCTAATGAAAGATTTGAAATTATTATCTCTTTATCTCCATGAAAACTTGGAGCACATACATTAAAATTAAAATTCTCAATATAGACAGTTATCCAAAAACAAACTATAAAATGACAAGCTGCCTTGTTCAGAAAATCATTTTCAGTACTTTTCTTTGCTGAATTCTTCATAAGACTCAGATCTTCTGTAAGCTGTTTGGAATCTGAAAGACAGCGCCACATATTCGCCATTGGTAGATAACTTTGGTAGTAACTTTTCTATCGTACATTCAGAATTATCATTTTAAAAAATTCAAATGAAACATCATTTTAATTGTGCATATTTATAGAATACAGTGTATTTATTTGATACATGTATACAATGTATAATGATCAAATCAAGGTAACTAACCCTTGCATTGCCTTAAAAATTTTTAAATTTTCAATCAAAATGTAAAAATTGTACACGTTTGTGGAGAATCATCATATTCTCAATGCTTCTTTCTCTCAAGAGAAAAATATGGTCATTATTTTTTGGAATGATTTTCCTTTAAGTAGTCATCACTAATTCCATCTGCCATTGAAAAACTAGAGATATGTTGGGAGTTGGCAAGCTTCCACATCTTCTAACAGGCCACTAATCAAGGTTTCATTTTCAAGTTCCTTACAATCATATGAGAGATGGGAAGATTTTGATATTATTAAAATAACATTTTAAATGTAATTAATGATTCATCACATTCAGTCAATTATTCACTTTTATGTTACCCACACAATTTTTACTCATGGCATTTTTTATTTTAGGATAGCAATCCCTTGATTGACTTGTGTGATATACAGACAATCTTATTAATGAGTCATTGCCCAACATCCTGCATGATTCAAAAATATCTTGAAGCAACAGTTATCTGGATCTCCAAATTCAGGAAGATTAAGGGACATTCTTTAAATCAATATAATCAGCACTACACCAACTAATTAAGCAGATTTCTGATAGGAGGGGAAAATGTCATTAAATTGGCTCTGGCATTACTGTAATTAGTCACTCAAGTAAATGTGCTAAAGCAAAGTGAAAGACCAAGTGCTCATAAGCTTTCTAATAATGCATGGATACCAGATGTTTTTTTCCCAGAAATCAACATCAATTTTATTGAGAAGTAGTTCTCAGAATTACATTATATATGCATAAATATACATACATATATATGTATATATATATATTTTAATATCCAACAACATCAGTACTACTCCACTGTTTTATCACATTTATGGCTGGTTAGGATCTGTCAGAGGGGTTAGGATCTCTCAAATGAGGGGAAATGTCACTCTTCCTCTTTGTTGATGTAGTCATTACAAATATTCCAGAGGGTAATGTGGAAATAAGTACCAACAAAAAATCTAAAAGGTTATGTACTCTTTTATTCATCAAGCCCACTTCTAGGAATCCATGCATTCTAAAGACAATGAGAACAGTGCACTAAATTTTATGAGAAGGCGATTCATTGCAACATTTTTATAATATAGGGAAATAGTGGAAGTACTGTTTTCCACCACTAGTCAGAGGATACTAACCATTATGAAAACTGTAATAAAATATGTAACAGCCATGGATGATGGAAAACTGTGAAACTATGAAATGCCATGTTTGAGAATACTTAAATCTAGAAATTACTGTTTAATTTTTCAATATTAAGCTATAAAATTAGATGTAAAAATATTAACTTAACCTTGTTTACAATACATGTACACATAGAGTAAATAAATTTTAGATATCAATATCAGGCTATGAGAAATATCATATTCCATATTGTTCTAATTTTAATGTCCTCCAAATCCCATTTCACTGATGATTAGAAATTTAATGTGTTTTGTTGTGGTTTCTTACTACCGCAAAGAAACTTAAAAATAATACTGGATTTCAGTGGTTCCCAAAAATAGACCAAATTCATTATCCACAATAATAATCATCTTTTCATTACTCCTAAGCTACAGAATACTCTTATCAAACATAATCCCTAGTGTTTATCTCTCAAATACTTCTTCCTGAAGCTTTAGGGATATTTCTCACACTGGTGCACTACAGTGGGGATCCACTGACAAGCCTGTAGGTATTTCCCAATGTGGAGGTCTTATTTCTTGCTGCTCTGAATTCTAGGAGGAAATACTAACTTTCCCCTGTATCTTTTCTTCTGTCTCTGCTTCTTAAGCCCTTCCCTTCAGAAATGTTTATTGAATTCTCCGAAAAGACTCTAGTCCATAAGCTCTTGGCTTTCACATTTTGGGGGGAGACAACAGGGGGTCAAAGTGTTTTTCTTGTTGGTAGAAGTGAGGAAAAGAGATGTTAGCATTAATTTGTGTCTCAATTACTCATCCAGTTTTACAAATTGAGCAATCCTAATCTGAAAACCCAAAACTTGCAATGTTTCAAACTGAAAATTATTGAGAGCTGGCATGATACTACTAAAGTGTGGAAAAGTCAACATGTGACCTCTTGTGACAGATTGTGTCAAAATGCAGGTATACTAAAAACATTACAAATTATCTTAAGGCTGTGTGCATAATGTATATATGAAATAAAAATGAATTTCATGTTTAAACTTGGTTTCACTCCCTAAGATTTCCTTACGTATATGCAAATATTCCAAAATTTAAAAAAAAAATTTGAAATCAGAAACACTTCTAGTCCCAAGCATTTGGTACCATATAAATATCAAAACAGACATGAAGACCAATGGAACAGACTAGAAATACTGAGACAAACCCACAAATCTTTAACCATCTGTTATTTGACAAAGGGGCAAAAATATAATGTGAAGGAAAGACAGCCTGTTCAACAAATGGTGCTGGACGAACTGGATAGCCATATGTAGACAACTGAAATTAGATCCTTATCTCTCACCCTGCACAAGAATCAAATTGAAATGGATCAAAGAGTTAGAAATTATACCAGCAATTATATAATTGCTAGAAGAAAAAATAGGATCAACACTCCATGACATCAGTATAGGCACCACCTTCCTTAACAATACTCCCATAGCATAGAAATAAAACCAAGAATAATGAGTGGGATGCCATTAAACAGAAAAGCTTCTGCACAGCTAAAGAATAAGTCAAGAGTGTCAAGAGAGATCCTACAGAATAGGAGAAAATTTGCCTGCTACACCTCAGACAGAAGGCTATTATCCAGAATAAACAAAGAACTCAAGAAACTGAACACCAAAACCACAAATAATACAATCAATAAATGGGGTAGGGAACTAAATAGAAACTTCTCAATGGAGGAAGTCCAAAAAGCCAATAAATATATAAGAAAATGTTCTATACCACTAGTAATCAGAGGAATGCAAATCAAAACTTCACTGAGATTCCACCTCACTTCTGTCAGAGTGGCAAAAATGAAGAATATGAACAATAACAGATACTGGAGCAGTTGTGGGAAGAAGGGAACACTATCACACTGCTGGTGGGACTGCAAACTAGTACAGCCACACTGGAAAGCATTGTGGAGACTCCTCAAAAAACTAGGACTAGTACCACCTTATGACTCAGCTATCCCACTCCTGAGTATTTTCCCAGAAGAGCTAGAATCAGCATACGGCAGAGACACAGCTACATCAGTGTTTATAGCAGCTCAATTTACTATAGCTAAACTATGGAACCAACCCAGATGCCCCTTGCTGGACAAGTGGATTCAAAACCTGTGTTATATATATACAATGGAGTTCTACTCTGCTATTAGAGAGAATGTTAACATGGCATTTGCAGCCAAATAGATAGAGATGGAAAAATTATGCTGAATGAAATTATGCTCAGAGACTTAAGGGTTGAATGTTTTCTCTCGTATGTGGAAGCTAGAGTAAAATTTAAGACAGATTGAAAGTTAGCTAAGCTCAAAAATAAACTCAACATAGGTGAACTTTCCCATAATCAGGGGGAACCATAACTATGAAGCTGGGGGGAAAAGGGATGAGTACGGGGGGTATTAATACAGCTGGGAACCCTCAACTCCCATGAAAAGCCCAATTATACACAGTCAAGCAGAGAGGATCAGAAAATTGAATAATTAATACACATGTATATGCTTATTTCTATTATAGCATGAGGGTAAAGCAGAGGAGACATGCGAGCAGAGAATGGTTGAAGGGGTGAGATCCTGGACTAGGATTGGCCTTAAATTACTTTGTCAATATCCATCTATGCAAGAATATATAACAACAATTCACTCCAATATCTGAGACTATGTTGATTGAATAAAAAAATTTTTAACGTAGCTTAAAAAAAGAAAGAACACTGAGTCAATGTATGACAAAGCGACATTCATCACTGATGTAAAGTTTGTGATTTTTTAGCTTTATACATTTTCTCAATTTTCTATAACATGTAATTAGACTCAAATTATAATCAGAAAAAATAAGCATTTAATTTTTAACAGAAAAATACCCTGAAATACATTTATAGTTGCCCCCACTGAGAAGAACCATCAAGTATGTTGATACAAGAATATAATAAATGATTGTATTATTGATCAACAGCCAATCTGATAGATATAACTGGATAATTGAATAGAGAATCCCAGATAATATCCATAGGAACAGAGAGTTGGTATGTAGAACTATGGAACACATGAAGCTGAGATTGAGAACATCCAAAATGTGGGAATGAGGATAAAGAGACTAAGAGCCTGGAAGTAAATACTCGTCATTCCTTTCTGGAGAGCCTGCCTGCACACTCTTAAGAACTAGAGAGCAGGAAGAGTAAGCAGTTGAGAAGGAAGGAAATATGTATTGGCATTTTGTCCAGGTTTATGTTTTAGGAAAGGAAAACTATTTCAAAATAATTACCAGGCAACAATTCTGTGCTACTACAGATCTCCCTATCATATTCAGTGAAGTGTATTCTAATCTTTGAAGGGTTGTCTTGCAAAATATTGATCTGACTTTGGTTCTTTATTATTTCCTTTTTTGGCTGATTTATTCATAATGTCAACATTTTAAATCCTGCTGTGTGCACTTCATATCTCTAAAGAAGCATAGCAGGAAAAATGAATAGAGAGGAGAAAGCATAAAGAGACTAAATTGGACATGGTGGATAGGGAGCTGTTTCAGAAGATCGGGAAATGTAGAATAAGAAATTTTTTCCCTAGTCCTACCAACAATAAGTGACCTTGAAAACTTTTGAGCAAGGGAATAGTAAAGTTAAAGCATGATTTCTAGCAACACTAATTTAGCAGCAGGAATGATTGGATGCAGAAAATATGGGGGCAAAAGAAACCAGCTAAGTGGCTGTGATGATGTTGGTTGCCATGTGAAAAAAGTCTTAACATGATTTGCAACCCTATAAGATAAAACTTAGCAGTTCTATTATAAGATAACAGTAATAATAGCTATCATTTCTTATGTGCACACTGTATACCAAAGTTCTAAGACCTTTCTATACATGGACCAACTCTGTCTGAGGCTTGGTGACCTTAGCATTCCATCCAATACTTAGGATTTCAATTTGTGATCTTCTTTCTCACTCTTTCCTCACCACTTCTCTACCACCTTCTCACAGGGTAACATACTAGACTTTATCACTACAAAAATACATTGCCTTATAATTATTTTGCCTTAAGTAGAATTGATTTTGTTCTTCTGGCTGGAGAAGTGGAACCGCCTCTGTACTCCTTCATCCCGTGTATCTCTCCCCTAAAAGTATAGAGGATAATTCTCTTTTTGAGAGAAAACCATTGCCCTTTCAAGAATCCTTCATCAGCATGCTGCCACAGTAAAAAACAGCAAGTCAAACCAAGAAATAAATTCCTTTCACTACTTTTTGTTTTATTTTGTTTCTTCTAAAATGTGCTCATGATAAGAGAGTGCAAACTTTTGATTCTCAGTTTCCATTATTCAACTTTTCCTTCAAGTTTAGAATCAGCTTTGTTGGTTTTGGACTATAAATTCAAAGAAATGGGCTTGAAGACCACAATAAGTTTTTATAATCAGTTCCCCAGAGATGAGGGCTGCATCTTTGTCAGTTATGAGGAAATAACTTGTTTTGGTCATAGTAGCTGTAGAAAAAGAAACTTCCGCCCTGAAATGGTACTGATGGAGTTCTTGTCACTCATAATAAAGGTTAGCAGCATGATGTCTCCCTGTTTAAATTTAGAATTTTATATTTCTCCATCGTTGAATGATTTTCTTTGAAGTGGGAGGAAAATGGCAGATTGGGAGTGTCTAAGCACACTCCCGCTCCCAGTACAACAGGAATTTTAACTACTTGACAGGCTGGGTAAAGAACAATCTCACTAGTACTAAATATCAGACACTCAGAGGGTCTTAGAATATCAGAAATTTTAATACATTGGCCAAAAAGGAGGGATCCCAGCCTGAGTCAGCCAGTGTGAAAGCTTTGGCAGCTGCTTAGTTCCCTACCACAGTACCAGTGGGCAGCAGGGAAACCATAAAGGAAAGCAAACTTCTAATCCAACAGAATTCCTCAGAGTCAGAGACACACCCCTGACCTTGGTGGGATGGCAATCTGCTTGATACACCTGTACAAAAAAGGGTCCAGCATCTCACAGCTACCTAAGGAGGGAGAAGAAATGGCAGCCCTCCTTGGGCAACCCTGAAGCCATCTTTGGGTGGTTCTGCAGACTCTAGAGCTGAGAAACTGCACCGTTGAACCTGGTGTCTCACATGACCAATGACCAGTTCAGGTGGGTAGGAAACCTAAACAAGAGTAGGCAATAATACACAGAAATTAAGCCCCAAAAGTCTGGAGGGTCTTTGCTTGTGGTTTGCAAAGCCGAGGAACTACTGCCTCCCCCACCTAAGGAGTAGAATCCTGGAGTGATTCTTGGGAGCAAGAACTCCAGCACAGATAGACAATGGCCAGGCACAGGGGCTATCTGGCCTGTTCACACTAGAGCACACACCTCCCACCAAAGAACAGAGGCTTGATCAAACCCGAGCTCCACCACTGAGTGACATCCATAAAACTTCCCTATCCCACTTTGGGAATGCAGACTGGTTTTAACTGATAGTACTTCACATCCCACCTGATCTCAAAAGAACAGCTGGGTAATCAGTACAGATAAGGAGGAAAGAATCATCAACCCTCAACCCTTGCCCCCAAGCCCACTCAAGAAGAAATGAAAAGAAAGAGTGGGATAGTGGGGATACATAATGACTACCTACTCTCATTGACTACTCTGACCCACCTCAGCAGTTGCAATTCCTCAATCCTTGGTCAAGATCAAGATTCTTTTTTTCACCCTTTTATCCTTTTCCATCCTCTTTCTCATTCCACATATCCTTTTCTTTGGTTTTATTTGTTTCAATGCCATATGCAATAGTGGCTCTTTTTATTCTCATTGTTAGTATTTTTTATATAACTATTTCCCCCTGCCCTGCCTTCTAAGCATAAAGATTTAATTTATTATACCTTGGTTCTGTTTTGTACTCTCTTACCATTGTCTGTATCCCTCGCTTCACCATCTCTCTTCCTTCCAGATAAAAATAAAATTCCATTGCTCTCGCTCTCCCACCCTCCTTTAATTGTGTCAATTCCATCTTTACTCCTCCTTACTTATAACCATCACATCCTATATTCCTTTGGCACACTCTCTGATCACCCCAGGTAATTGTGAGCTGTGTTCCATCTTCATATTACACTATATTTTATCTTAATTAATTGTGTTCTTAACGCTCTATATCACCAATGTGTTTTGTAACTCCAGGCCCCTAGCACCAAAGCTGTGAAGGACTTAGTAGACAACTGTTGTGTGCTTTAATAACAGATGTACTTCTTGGATACATACTGTCATCACTGATAACAGGTGTTGACCATACCATTTTGGCTTTTTTGCAGCAATCAACTACGTACACATCATCATAAGCACCTAGTAATTAGTTTATTGCTGTATCATGTATGCATTGGTTGATGCAATTGTTTGTTTACCCCTATTCTGTTGGCCAATTATGGGACCACCAGAGGTCACAATGAATTAAAATAAGAGGGTCTGTAAATACACCCAATCAGAGTGTTCAAGAACAAGAAGCTCAGAAAGTAAGCCCTCACTTAAAAGAAGAAATCAGAATAATACTCACAGATGGGTAGATACAAAAATATGAAAAAGCAAGAGAACAAATCACTCCAAATAACCCAAAATGCTTGAACAACAGACATCAATTTCGCCATAATGGAAGACATCTCAGAGAAGGAATTCAGAAAATTCATACTTCAACTGTTCTATGAACTAAAAGATGATGTAAGGAAGTAAGTCAGAGAGGAAATGCAGGAAGTGAAAGAAAGATCACTTCAATAAAGAGATTGAGATTCTGAAAAGGAACCAACCAGAAATCCTTGAACTGAAGGAATGAATAAACCAAATTAAAAATTCAATGGAGAGGGGCTGGAGCGGTGGCTCGGTGGTTACAGCACTTGCCCAGCATGCGTGAGTACACGGGTTCAAACCCCAGCACCCACATACACAACTAAGTGTCAGAGCAATGAAAGCCATATGAAAAACTCAATAAACATTGATTCATTCTCTCTCTCTCTCTCTCTCTCTCTCCTCTCACTGTCCTTCTCTCTTAAAAAAAAATTCAGTGGAGAGCATCCACTGAATTAGAAGATTCAGGCTTCAAAGTCAAAGTAAATAATAATCTGGAAAATAAAGTAGACCATAGAGAAAAGATGTTAAGAGATCACAAGCAGAATATTCAAGAAAGCTTGGATAATATTGAGACCAAATTTGAGGATCACTGGATGAAGGAAGGCTCAGAGGCACAAACTAAAGGACTGCACAATCTTTTCAATGAAATAATATTGGAAAATTTTCCAAACAAACCTTCAGAATGATATGGAAATTCAAATTCAGGAGGCATATAGAACTCCAACTATACAAAATCACAGAAGACCTATTCCAGGGCACATTATTATGAAAATGACTAACATAAAAACAAGAATGGATTCTGAAAAGCTGCAAGGGAAAAATGCCAGATCACATGTAGAAGTAAATCAATCCATCTTTCAAGTGACTACTCCACTCATACCCTAAAAGCAAGGAACTTGGAATAATCTATACCAAGTTTGAAAGAAAATAGTTGCCAATAAATCACCCAGCAAAAATTAAGCTTTAAATGTGAAGATGAAGCAAAACCCTTCCATGATAAACAAAAGCAAAAAGAAGTCATAACTAGAAAACATGCACTACAAAACATACTCAATAAAATCTTTCATGAAGAAATGAAAAAAGAAAAAAGAAAACCAACACAGAGAGATATTACAGTAGAAGAATGATCATTCAAAAGAGAATCAACACCAATTTAAATACTAGAAATAAAATGATAGGAAATAAAAAGTATTTCTCAATAATATCAGTGAATGTAAATGGTCTAGATTCTTCAATCAAAAGTTATAGGCTTGCAGGATGCATTAAAAAGCAAGACCCCAAAATATGTTGCTTGCAGAAGATGCACTTCAAGACAAAGATACCTACAGACTGAAAGTGAAGAGATGGGGAAAATCATACAATAAGCACATATTTCTTGTAAATAAGCAGATGTGTCTATTCTCAAGTCAAATAAAGTAGACTTTAAGCCAAAATTAATCAGAACAGACAAAGTCATTTCATACTACTGACAGGGAATCATACAGAAACAGGATATAATGATCATAAATATATATGCCCCAAACAACAAAGCATCTAAATGCATCAAACAAACCCTTCTCAATTTCAAGAACCAAATCAATTACAATACAATAATACTCTGCGACTTTGACATGCCTTTTTCATCATTGGATATATAATCTAAACAAAAATTAAGTAAAGATGCTATAGAACTGGACCTAACAATGTATTTAGAATATTTTATCAATCAATATCTGAATACACTTTCTTCTCAGCAGCACATGGAACATTCCATAAAATAGATCACATTCTAGGGCACAAAGCATCTAAGAAAATACAAAAAAAAGCAGATATAATACCTTGCATTATGTCAGATCATAATGGAATGAAAATAGAAATTAGCAATAAGAAAAAAATAGAAGACCATTTAACATCTGGAGATTAACTAATATACCTTGAACAATGAATGGATAACCAAAGAAATCAGGGAAAAATTAGAAAATATCTGGAGATAAATGAGATCAGTGTTACCATGTTTCAAAAATCTATGGACAATAAGAAGGCAGTTCTAAGAGGAAGTTCATAACCTTAAGCTCATTTATGAAAAGAATAGAAAGATACAGAATAAATAACCTAACATTTCATCTCAAAGCCCAAGGAAAAATAGAACAAGCTAATACCAAAATCAGAAGACAGGAAATACTTAAAATCAGAGCTGAAGTCAATGAAATTGAAATCAGGAAAATAATACAAAAATCAATGAAAAAATTTAGTTTTATAAATAGATAAACAAAATTGATAAACCAATAGCCACACTAACAAAAAGAAAGAGAAAAATCTGGGATAAAGAAGGAAACATCACAACATACACCTCTGAAATCCAGATGATCATCAGAAACTATTTTGAAAATTTATATTCCAATAAGAAGCCTCTAGTAGAAAACCCTGAAGATATGGATGAATTCCTAGCAATATATAATTCAACCAAATTGAAGCATGAGGAAATAGAAAACATAAGCAGATCAATTTGTAGCAATGAAATTGAAGCATCCATCAAAAGCCTTCTAACAAAGAAAAATCCAGGATCAGATGGATTCTCAAATGAGTTCTACCAGTCCTTTAAAGAAGAGCTAATAACAATCCTTTTCACATTATTCTGTGAAATTCAAAATGAGGGAACTCTGATAAACTCTTTTTATGAAGCCACTATCACTCTGATACCAAAATCTGACAAAGACAGATCATGGAAAGAAAACTTAGACCATACAGAAATCAATAAATGTATTTCACCACATAAATATATATAAAATAAGAACCACATGATTATTTAAAAAGATTCAGAAAAATAATTTGACAAGATACAGCACCCATTCATGTTTAAAACACTGGAAAATTTAGGGATACAGGAAACTTACCTCAACATAGTAAAGGCATATATGAAAAACCCAAGGCTAACATTATTCTGAAAGTTGAAAATTGAAAAAATTTTATCTAAAAGCATGGACTAGACAAGGATTCCCACTCTCACCACTCCTATTCAACGTAGTCCTTGAAATTCTAGTCAGAACAATTAGGCAAGTGAAGGAAATTAAAGGGATATGAATAGGCAACGAAGAGTTCAAATTATCTCTGCTTGCTGATGACATGATTTTATACTTAGAAAATCCAAAAAAAAAAAAAAAAACAAAGCAAAACAAAACAAAACAATAAAACTCTACCAGAAGACTTCTAGAATTCATAAATGAATTCAGCAAGGTAGCAGGATACAAAATCAACATTCAGAAATCAATCATGTTCCTTTATTCTAATGCTGAACCGACTGAGGAAAGAAATTAGGAAAACTACTTCATTCACAATAACTTCAAAAAATACTTAGGAATCAATCTAACAAAAGAGATGAATGACCCCTACAATGAAAATTATAGAACGCTATAGAAAGAAACTGAAGAAGACTTTAGAAGATGGAAAGACCTTCCATGTTCTTGGATAAGCAAAACTAATATTATCAAAATGGCCACATTACCTAAAGCACTGTACAGATTCAATACAATTCCTATCAAAATTTCAATGACATTCTTCACATAATTAGGAAAAACAATCTTGTAATTCATTTGGAAAAATAAGAAACCTATAGTAGCCACAGCAATCTTTAGCAAGAGAAGCAAAGCAGGAGTCATTACAATAACAGATTTCAAATTATACTACAGAAATATAGTAACTAAAACAGCATGGTACTGGTAGCAAAACAGACATGAAGACCAATAGAATAGAATAGAAAACATTGAGAAAAACCTGCATAAATACATTATCTCATATTCAATAAAGGTGCCAAAAATGCAAGTTGGAGAAAAGACAGTCTATTTAGGAAAATGGTGCTGGGAAAACTGGAAATCCATATGTAGTTTAATGAAACTCAATCTTTATCTCTCGCCATGCACAGAACTCAATTCAAAGTGGATTAAAGAACTAAGAATTAGAGCAAAATCCCTGAACCTACTAGAAGAAAATGCAGGATACTACTCCAACACTTTGGCTCAGGAACTGAATTCCTAAACAAGACCCCCAAAACTCAAGAAGTAAAATTAGAAATCAAGAAATGGGATGGTATCAAATTGAAAAAGTTCCTCATAGCATAGAGAGAACCTACAGAATTTTTACCTCTAGCACCTCAGAAAGGGAATTATTATCAGGATATACAAAGAACTAAAAAAACTTAACACCAAAAACAAGCAAGCAAATGAACAAACAACACAAAAACCAGATAACCCAATCAAAAAATGGGCAAAAGAACTCAACAGATACTTCTCAAATGAAAAAAATACATATGGTCAACAAATATATGAAAAAATGTTCAACATCTCTAGCAATTAGAGAAAGGCAAATTAAAATTATACTAAGATATCATCTCACTCCAGTAAGAATGGAAATAATATAGAATCTGAACAATTTTGGTGAGGATTAGGAGAAAAGTGTACACTTATATGTTGTTGAGGGGTACTGCAAACTGGTACAACCACTGGGTGGAGATTCCTCAGAAAACCTAGTAATGGATTCACCCTTTGACCTAGCTATCCCACTCCTTGGTAAGTATCCAAAGAACCTAAAATCAGCACACTACAGTGATGCAGCTACTAAACTATGGAACCAACCAAGGTGCCCTTCAAATGATGAATGGAAAAAAAATATGCAACATATACCCACAATGGAGTATCATTCAACAATAAGGAAGAACAACATTATGTTATTTGCTGCCAAATGGATGGAACTGAAGGATATCATGCTAAGTGAAATAAATCAGTCTCAAAAATATAAAGTTTGAATGTTCTCTCTGATATGTGGGAGCTAACCCAAAATAAAGAGAAGAATAGAATAGACAAAGGGGAAGGAAATGGGGGAAGGAAGAGTGAAATTGGGAAAGTCCATGGAAGGAATCAGACTTAACTTTCTCATATTCATAAGTGAACATAGCTTAGTGAATCTTATCAACATGTATATCAATGAGTCACAAAATTTTTAAAAAAACACTGTTAGTAAATAACATAAATACCAGTAGTGTAAAGGGAAAATAATGGAGTGGTGGAGGGGGCAGGGAAATGCTGGGGACTGAACTGGAATAAGCTATACTGCATATTTTTATAAAGAGGTCAATGTTAATCCTATTATCAAATATATCTAAAAAGAACAAGGGGTAGGAGGAAGGGAGGAGAAAGAAATACTGAGAACTAATTTAAAATGATGTACACTCCAGGTTTTTATATAAATATGTCATTGTTTATCCCAATATCATGTATATTAAAAAATGGATTAGGAGGAAGGGAGGTGAAGGGGAAAAACTGGATCTGGATTAGAACAAGTTAAGCTCTGGACTTCTAAAATCATGCTATTGTATAATCTTATGTCATGTATACCTAAATAAAAAAGACCTATAAAGAATAATAAAAAAGTTTTTTCTTTCTCTCTCATGTAAATTGTAATGACATACCTTGTTATATGTCAAGAAAGACCCTGAGTCAAATATCAACTTCTATTTAGAATTATACTATGAATTGAAAATATGTCAATAAAGCTTGTGATGAATATGAAATGCCAAAAATTTCTTAGCTATAAATGGCACTTGTAATCCTCTTTTCAAAATGATTGGAGCTCCTTGGGTATGTATTTCTCTTTGTTAATATATTAAATGAAATAAAAATATTTTTTTAAATTGGAAGGAATTTTCTATAAGAAATCATTATCTATGGATGGGGAAAATATTTTTCAAAATGCTTAAGTCAGTAATTTATCTAAAACCATGAAAAGATTTGATGGCAACCTTTTGAATGAATAAAGCAATGACATTTTGTATTGTTTCAGGGCAGGTCCAGTTAGCCATTCTAATTATCTTTACAGTTTGTGGGACAAGCCTTCTAACTTTTGTTAATTTCTGTAGAATATAATGTCTATTATATTCAACTCACAAATTATTTTATTTAATTAAGTATTTTATTATATATGCTTCATTTTTACCTAGATAATAAATTCTTGATGACAGATATAATTTTTCATTGTTATTAAATTTTTTTCAGGGCTGATGCGATGGCTCTGTGGTTATGGAGCTTGCCCAGCAAGTGCAAGGACGTGGATTTATACCCTAGCACCATGTACACAATGAAGTGTTGGAGCAATGAAAAACACATTAAAAATGAAATAAAATTGCTTCTCTATTTCTCTCTCTCTCTCTCACTGTTCCCCCCCCCCCCCGATGTTTTTTCTTTAGCACCTGGAACAAGATAGGTACTGAGTAAATGTAATAATAACTAATCTTCCTAATACAATTTTGGTGTAGTAGAGATTTCCAAGCCTATATTTATTAGTATAACCTGGACATCTTAAAATGAGCTTCAGTTCCTATTCCAATCTACTGAAGCTCTGAGTGATGGGGCTACTGAATTAAGAGTTAAAGATGTAGGCTCCTCACTGCACTAAATGAACACAGCTCAATGCTCTATTAGATTTTTTTCAACTTAAAGGGTTTTAATGCTTTTAACAATCCCATAAGGTAAATGTTAACAGCTCTTTTACACAAATAATAGTAATAGCTGACATTTCCTACATGCTTACTATATATCAAAGATCTAGAATTTTCTATACATCAGTGAAAAAGAAAGCAAAACATGTTGAGTTGCCTGAGACCTGGAAGCTAATACATGGAAGACCTGGATTTGAATTCATCTTTTCAACTCCAAAGTTTTTTTCATTGATTCATGTTGTCATTGAAATCTTGTTTCTGTCTTCCAGAAAAAAAAAGAAATTTGAGTCATGCAAACTATGACATTTTCATATTAGTTACAAGCATCCTAATAAAAACTCTTTCCATTCTGTCTGTGGTTTCTGTCTTTTGAGATTTCTACTCAAGGAATGTTGGCTTGCCCAAAGCCTGCTCAGTCAGTCTTTGTGGTGAATTCAGAGCCACTACACAAGCAAGCTTAGACTTCTTTATTCACCAGAACCCTTGAGGCTGGTCACCTGGATTGCTGGTCAACACAGACCAAATGGAAGAGAATGTGTGAGTAATCCCTCAGTGAAACAAAAACCGGGAAGAAGTAGCCAAGTCAGTGAGTAATAATATTGCTGCCTTCCATTATAGAAACCATTTAACCCTATTCTTCATAATTGCCATATTTTTCTATACTTACAAAATCAATTTTAGAGAAGATTTTATTCTTTATGATCTTGCCTATTTTCATATCAGTTCCAATTCAGTTATTCTGTGTAAACACATTTAGACTCTCATATCTGTTGAAATTTTCATTTTACATTTTGAAACCATTAAGTGGAATCATAATCACTATTCAGACTTCTCTGCCTTTTCCTCAAATACCCTGCCAAACAATAAAATCCATGGGTTCTTACTGAACTCCTGGATTCATTTACATGCTAAAAAGCCAGGTGTTTAAATGCCAAGGCCAAGAAACAAACCCTTAGCCTTGTACTTTTCAGAACACCAGATACGAAATGAATTGTCCAGATAAAGCAAATGATGAAAAAGACAGAATTCTGAGTGGAAAGATTTGGGTTGTGGAATTATTTCTAGATTTTACCAATTTGCATAAGAACCTTAACCATGCTGAAGCTCGGTCTTATTTGTAAAATAGTAATGATTATGTGTACATGGTAAAGTTGTGGTGAGAATCAATGCTATGACATATGTGCCTCCCCAACAGAGTTTAGCCCTCTGATCTCAGCATTCACCATTTACTTTCAACCATGGGTGGGACTTTCTTCTGTAGGGAAGTGGAGGCAGAATATTATGCTGCACTTAACCTTGTGCCCACTGTAACTCAGCAGTGGCAAGCCTCTGAACTCATACCCATTGGCAACATCTCTGCAGGATTTCGGAGTTCTAAGACTTCTGATACAAACTAGAATTCTGTAAAAGCAACATAATTCCATGGTGTAGGAAAAAAGAAAAGCAAAATGAGATTTGTGTAATAAAAGCGGTGGAGCAGGCATCGTATTATAGGAATAAATTCTTAAGAGTGTAGTTTTTATGTCTCATTCATATTCTTAATTGATTATTGACTAAACATCAGCCTTACTTTTAGAAAGAATGAAAAATGCACAGTTTTCTCAAAGTGTTTTAAACATCCTATTTTCATTGAAAAACTGTTATTCAGAGGTAAAGAAACATGCATATCTTTAGATCTGGAAATCCATATATTTAGAGTTGTAATAATATTGTGAATAGCATAATAGAAACTATTAATATGTATATTTTTCATTTGAATCTTTCAACATGATCAGTTGGGTAGTTGCTTTGGGCCTATACCAAGCACATCACTGGGGAGAGAATGTGGTAGAGCAAAACTATCCACCTCATGGCCAGGAAGCAAAGAAGATGAAGGCAACATGCCTCAAATGACCCAAGAACCTTCCACTAGACCCCACCTCTCAAAAGTTCCACTACCTTCCAAAAACATCACTCTAGAAACCAAGCATGTAACACATCAACCTTTGGGAGATATTAAAGACTGAAAGCATAGTCAGCCCCCATCCTACAAGTGAGAAACTATGGCATTTGTCCAAAGACCCTAGGCTATGAGCACAATGACTCCCAAACTTGGTGGATAACAATGACAAATGCTTATTTCATATTCACACACAGGGCAATTGTGAATGAGCTTTCACTGTGTCCCACATTTCTTTCATTGCAGAACGCAGGCTGAAGAAGTAACTGCATCTCAGTTCTGTGGTAGAAATGTGAGAACAATGGTGGCGTCCTATACGCTTCTTACAGCTTTCTCTAGGACTTCACACACAAGACTGCTCATATTTCAGGAACACATCCAAACCTGTTCTTAGGAGTAGGGATCAGTGAGAAATTGGGAACAACATGCACATAAAGGATGTATTAGAGTTGAAACTGAAGCCAATGTTTTCAGATCCTTAAATACACTACTGTTGGACCTAGAACACTTTGGCTACACTGTAGGTGAATTGTAAGTTAGCTTATAATTTGGGAGTTGCAAGAAGATAAAATTTGATGTCATCAGAGAATAAATGCTTCAAAGCTGTGAGACTGGACTCAATCATCAAGAGAGTGAAAACAAAGGAAAAGACCAATGTTTGGAGGTCAGGGAGGTGAGAAGAAACCAAAATCCCACTAACCAAGGTAGGAGGAAAATCAAAAGTGGTGATTTCCTGGAATCCAAGGAGGAAAAGTATTGCAAGAAACAAAAACTAACCAACTCACAGAAACATACAGAAATTAGATTTAAAAATATGAGACAACCTTTCATCTAGAGTGTAGGTAAGTACATTCTTGTGGTTGGGATATAACATATTTTTGATTGAAGTGAGTTTGATGAGAAATGGAGTAGGTTCTACTTCCAAGAGGAGCATGGGCCAAAATACACTGCTACAAATGAGAAGGCAGTGATACAAGAGGAATCCCAGATGCAAGCAGGAAGAAGTTTTAATGGTGGGGCCTTGTACAAATGCTCTTCTGGATGCATTTTGGTCAAATAAATTTTGAAGCAATAACATCAGCCAAGAGTGAGATTTAACAACAGAAGCAAAGATATGAATTATTTGTCTCGAACACATAGGGAGAATGAATGAGCCATTATAGGTAGTGCAGCTGGATACATGTTGCTGAGATGCACTAAAATGCAGACATGAGTATAGTTGTCACGAAAAATAAATTAGGCCAGCATAGATATGTACAGCTCCATTTTACTGTGTCAGTGCAGAAAAGAGTGCATGGTTAGTTATATTCAACTAGGATTGGGGTTTTGCCAGATGTGGATGATAAAGGGAAACAATGGCTGGGAAGTAAGAGAGGAATGCAAGGAAGAGATTCTCTGGAATTCAATCTATGTAAGAATGGAAATGGCAATGCAGAGATGGCATGCAGTGTAAAACATGGAAGTTACAGTAGATTGTAGGTCTTGAGGATATGGAGGTCAAAAAGAATGGGATATGTAAAAGAGAGACTATCTGGATGTATTGTAACTGATGTTAATAATGAAGTCAAAAGTGTGACCTTGGTGGAAAAAGTGTGAATTAGTGTTGAGAGGGCATTGGAGCAGAGAGTGAGAAGGATCAGATAAAGGTATTGAAAAGATAATTTACATGCATATTACAATAACCAAAAATAAAGTGGGAAGCTCATTGACCTGGAAGCTAAACGTTTAAAAGGCAGCAAAAGGGAATAATCTGAGGGTCTGCAGATGACCACAATAAGAAGAAAAAGTGAGTACTATAGTTTGAAGATAGGTGGTATAAAGTGTGCATCCATATGTATGTGTGTGTGTGTGTGTGTGTGTGTGTGTGTGTGTGTGTGTGTATCAGAGAAGGCACAATGAGGAAAAGGAGAAAGAAAGGGTTTGAAATGATGATGAGCAGCAAGTAGTTTGTTCACCTCCCCCAGGACCCAGTGGCAAGAAGGCTTAGAAGAAAAACTATCCACCACTTAGAGGTTCTGAAGAGGAAGCATGAGTTTAAGGTGACCCAGTTTTCACAAACCAGCAAAGGGAACATTCACAGAATAGTCTGAAGATAGAAGAGATTTTGCCCCTCACTGACCTTAAGTTTCAGGGTGTAGAGTGGAAATGTCTTAGGAATTGAGTTGCAGGGGGTGATTGGCTAGGAGGTATCCATATGAGTGATATGGAAATGGGGATCTGAGAGTTAATAAATGATCTGGGAGTCCTGGAGCCTTTGGTGACTGGCAGCAAAAATGAATGGCAAAATGAAATGAGTACTGGTGGTGTCAAGACAGGTGGACATGTGGAATCTATGAGTACCTGCATCAGGAAAGGATGGATGTCTGGATGTATGTATTGATGTGCATGCAAAGAGATGATGTCTTATCTGGACGGGTCAGCAATCTGGCATTTCTTTCTCATTCCTGTGGGAATTACAGGTTGTCTTGTATGTATTTTATTCTTAGTATCATTCAATGCAGATGCGGTGCTCAGTCCATATTTGAAATAAACAGATGTGAAGACTTCAGATGAGCAATGCAGGTGAAGCAATGCTGAATAGCTTTCGCTGTTGGTGGAGTTTCTCATCCTGTGAAGCCAGACGCTGCTAAGCTCTGTGTGGCAGAAGGATCTGAGAATGAATCATCACTGACTCATGGGTCCAGCCTGTTTCACCTGCAGCACTCACTTTAAGTCACAATGACCTTTTCTGACTACTTGTAATGGCTCACAGTGGGAACTGCGGTTCCTGGATAGTGCGCCATTAATAGGGTGATTAGCAGTACCATTTCTTGTGCCTTGGAGTGAAAAGAAAAGTGAAGTAAAAGAACAAGATTTAATACCTCATTTTTCTTCACTCAGTCAAGAAATATGTCTGAAAAACACTACAAAAATTCCTATTCTAAAAAGGCAGTTTTTGCAAGGTGATTTTAGTCTTCAGATAGTGAAGAATTTTTAAAGACTAAATAATTTATTACATTTATGTACATAGAATAAAAGCAACCCAAGGACATAAGGACCAAGAAATCCCAAACTGCCTCCTTTTGAATCAGACTGGTTGAAGGAAAATTCATTTTTAAGAGAACGATTGAGTAGCCTTAATTCCTTTATAATACAAAGTTTATATTAATGCAAATCTGTAAGATATGAAAGATTTGGGGCCAAATGTCCAAAATGTCATTTCTAGAAGCCAACATCAATGAGCTTTCTCACTGTCCTTTTTTTTTTTTTTTGAGGATTGTTTTTTTAATTTTGAATCTTACATTTTCTGGAGTCTGGAGGAAGTAGAGGGGATATTGGTAAAAGGGTGAAGACAAATAAATTCTGGGTATTTAATATATTAGCATGGTGGGGGTTGGAGCAGTGGCTCAGTGTTTAAGCACTTGCCTGACATTCACAAGGACCCGGATCCCAATCCCAGCACCACCTACACAACTAAGTGTCAGAGAAACAAAAACCAGATAAAAAAAATAAAAACAAAATTTATTCTCTTTCTCTCTGTCTCTCTCCATCTTAAAAAAAAAAACATGAGAGAGAGAGAGAGAGGAGAGAGCATGGTGACTATGGTTAATAATATTTGAAAATTGCTAAGATAGGAGATCTTAAGTGTCCTCATCTCACGCACACACACAAACACACACATACACACAAATACAGATATGCACACCCACACACAAAGAGTAACTATCTAATGATAAATGTTTATTAATTTGATGCAATGCTCATTATGCAATTTGTTGTTGTTGTTTTGCTGCTGGGAATTTAATCCAAAGGTAATTTACCACTGAACTACACCCCTAGCCCTTTTTATTTTTAATGTTGGGACAGGGTCTCACAAAGTTGTTAAAGGTTTCACTAAATGTCCTTCATAGGTATAAAAATTATGTCACTGTACTTGGATATTTTAGGAAAAATATAGGATCCAGAAAGAGAGGCAAGAGATCGGGGGACAGAGGAAGGAGGTAGTGGGCTGCTGGGGGATATTGACCAAATTGTATTGCTGTATTCTGTGCATCTATAAACATGTGACAAAAAATCTCATCATTATGTATAACTATAATGCACCAATAAAAATAAGAAAAAATGATACTGAATTAGATTAAATGAAATAATGTAGGTAACACTCCTTGCCTGCAGTGAGTGGTCAAAATCATAACTATTATTATTTCATTATTGCATTTGGGGATTCTTGTAAAGTGAGGTTACTGATCTGCTCTTCTTAGTCTATTATCTATTCCTTTATAACTTGGTGGCAGGGGAGGGGAGGATTGGTCTGCTTTACCTCCTGGAATTGTATAACATCAGACAACTGCTTCCTCTAAAGGGAACTCCTTAACTGGATGTGTGTCTCTCTGTTCCTATTTCTATGATAGGCTAGAGCTCTTTATATGCTATTTCCTTACAATCTGAGCATCTTCTCTATGTCCGTCCATGTTCTTAGAGTGGATTGCTCTCTCTGGTCATGTTGTTACACAGCTGGGTGAACTGTATGCTCTTCACTTTAACATAAGGGTCTTAGGAAATTTTCTTAACTTCCCCCTTTGCTCTGCTAAGGGTTCAAACCAATATTATGCATTTATGCATATCCATTTAATTTAGAGATGCCATTACTAAGTCTTTATTACTTCACACTCCCACACTATTTCTTGTCTGTTTTTTTTTCAGCTTTATTTTAAATCATTCTCCTGCTTGCTCATTCTGACTCTACATTCAGGGATCAACTTTCCATTTCCTTTAGATAACAATTTATTTCTGGGATCAAAGACTTTGTGTATGCTGCCTCTTTAGCTAGAATTTTCTTTTCTTTCTTGGTCACTCAATCAATTTGTATAAATCTTTTTTAAATCTTAATTTATATTTAAATGCTAGGAACATTACATGATGTCTCAGGTCTCTTATGTTAAGTTCACTGTATACTGTGTTTCTCTACATCACATATAACAAATTTAGGGGCTGGGACAGAGGCTCAGTAGTTGGAGTTCTTGCCTGGAATACATGAGGACCCAGGTTCAAACCCCAGCACCACATATACAACTAAGTGGCAAAGAAACAAAGGTCAGATGAAAAATAAATAAAACTGATTCTCTCTTTCTCTCTTTCCACTCTCTAAAAAAAAAATATATATATATATATGTGTATATATATATGTATATATGTACACACATATATAAATATATAAACATATGTATGCATGTGTGTACATATATATATATATACACATACATCAAATTTAAATTGAATATTTACTTGTTTATCAAGTGACTGTCTAATCCACAGAACATAGCTTGGAGTTTTTTTCATTGATACAGTACCTCTAGCACCTAACACAATGCTTATCAAATAGCAGATACTTGGTAAACACTTGCTGTATGAATGGGGATGAATAAATGAGTGAGTGAATGAATGAATGACTGAAAGTGTGATTTGTGTACTCCCTTCTCACTTCTTCTCATGATATATTATATCTTTTTCTGATAGTTCCTTTGCCAGAGCTAACCATTCTGTGTCCCTAAATGAAACATATCAGACTTCAGATTCATCTGCTCTCCATGCTGGAATTTTATATTTATACTTATAAACTTTCTTTACTTAAACTCTGAGTGTAATGGTTAATCCCAAATGTCAGATTGACTAGATTAAGATGCCTCTAAGATTAAGAGGCTCTTAAGAATGAAACTTCTGAGCATGTCACTGAGGATGTTTCTAGGAATGATTGGCATGTGGGATAGTGAACTGAAGCAAAAACCCTCCCTAAATATGGGCAGAACTCTGCAATAGATTGGAGGCTTGGATGGAATAAAAGCCAGAAGAATGAGAAAGCAGTAGCAGATGCAAGTCCAATTCTTGAAGGGTTCTTAACTGCTTCTCTGGACATGAAGCTCCAGCTCCTTTTCTTTTCTTAAGCAGACTCTGCCCAAACATTCTGCAGGGAGTTTCCAGGCCTTTGGTCCAGACAGGGATAACATCATTGATCCTTGGTTCTGAGGTTTGGGCATCTTGACTGCACAGCCACTTCCAGCTCTCCAGCCTGCAGATGGCCATTGTGGGACTATCCAGCCTCTGGTTGCATAAGTCAATCTAATATTTATATCTGGTTGATTCATTCCTCTAGAGAACTCTGACTAATACACAAAGATTCAAAGCATGACTTTGAATCAGTTCCCAATACGTACCTATCTATTCCCTGATCCTTAGTTCAGCAAGTTCAGCAGATCCACAGTCTCCATCCATAAGAGTCTCCAGTGATCTCTCTGGGTGAATAGCTCTCACAATGCATGTGAACCACATAATCATAGTCAGTTTCCTCTTCACAATGTTTTCTAAAATCTTCCTCTCATTGCAACTCCAGTGGTTTTTTCATTTTCTTTTATACACTCTGTCTTTATGATCTTCGCTTAGACACGTGCAGGTCTCCTTAGCTCTGTGCTGCTGCGTGTCTCCTGTCTCTTTCCCACAGGCATTTGGAAAATTTTTCTCTACTTTTTTTAAATTGGTGCATTATAGTTGTACATAATGGTGGAATTTATTGTTATTTATTAGTATATGCACACAATATAATGATGTAATTTAGTTTTAGTCAATATTCCTTCCTAGCACTTCCGCCTTTCCTCAGCTCCCCGTCTCCCTAGTCGGTTTCCTCTATTCTCCTAATTGCCCTTTGCTTTTTATGTGATCACCCCTACCTTTCGTTTGTGTTTTCCTAGCTTCCACATATGAGAGAAAGCATGTGACCTTTGACCTTCTGACTTTGATTTATTTTGCTTAACATAATGCTCTTAAGTTCTATCCATTTTTCAGCAAATGGCATAATTTCATTTTTCTTTATGACTGGATAAAACTCATTGGGAATAAATATTCATTTATCTGTTTGTAGACACCCATACTGGTTCCATTGTTTGATTATTCTGAATTTGACTGCTATAAACATGGTTATGCATGTATCACTATAGTATGACATTAATTATTTAGGATAAACCCTGAGGAGTGATATAGCTGGATCACATGGTGGTTCCATACCTATTCTTTGAAACAATCTCAATACTGATTTTCATAGTGGTTTTACTAATTTACAATCCCACCAACAGTGTGGAAGTGTTCCTTTTTCTCCAGCATTTATTATGGTTTATTTTCTTGTTATTTTAGAGAGAGAGGGATAGTGAGAAGGAGAGGTAGAGAGAGAGAGAGAGAAAGAGTGAGAGAGGGGGAGAAAGAGACAATCAATTTTTATTTAGTTTTTCATGTGGCTTTTGTTTCTACAATGCTTCATTGTATATGTGTTGCTGGGGTTCGAACCTGCATCCTTGCACATGGCGGGCAAGCGCTGTGACTGCTGAGCAACCACTCCAGCCTCCTTGTTAGTATTCTTGATGATTACAGTTCTGAATAGAATGAGATGAAATCTCACTGCAGTTTTGATTTGCATTTCCTTAATTGCAAATGATATTGAATAGCTTTTCATTTTTTTGTTTGCCCTTTGTATGTCTTCTTTTGAGACATGCATTTAATTCATTTATCTATTTACTGAATGAATTGTTTGTTTTTATGGTGTACCGTTTTTTGAGTTCTTTATATATTCTAGATATTAATCTTCTGTCAGAAGAGTAGCTAATGGAGATTTCTCCCATTCTGTAGGTTCTCTATTTACATTCTTAACTGTTTGTATTTTGAAATTTAAGCATAGAATGCCCACAGTGCTTCCATTAACATCCTATTGGCCTGCTCCACTTCCTGGTCAGGTTTCCTTTGTTTCTTCAGTTGCAGTTCTTTGATTTTTAAAACATGTTCCCATGCATTTTCAATTACTCCTATGGATTTTGGAGAAAGCATTTGGGCCCTTATGATATCTGTGAAGTTGAGAAACATCAGAATGAAACTGGGAAAACCATGGACTCCGACCAGTTTCTATACTCCAGAGGAGTGTCAGGTTGAGATTTACAATTTTTTCTCATAGTACATGAGGCTAAAATGTGTTTTGGCTGAGAATTATATTCTAAAATATTCTATGTGAATTGCCCATACAAAAACCAGGCAGAGCAAGTATGATTAAGTTTCTCAGAGAACTGTGAGTATGTATGTCTATGGAAAAGGAATCTTGTCTTAGTCCATCCGTGCACCATAACAAAACATCTTAGACTGGGTAATTTTTAAAGAATAAAAATTCATTTTCTCACAGTTCTGAATGCTGAGATCTTCAAAATCAAGGTGCCAGCATCTGTTGAGTACCTTCTTGTTGCATCTTCACATGATAGAAACAGAATGTCAAAAAGGCTGAATGCTGTGTTCTCATGTGGCAGAAGAACAGAATAAGCAAGATAGTTGAATGCTGAATGAAGCCTCTTTTTAAGAACCTTAATTCCATTATGAGGGAAGAGCTTTGTGGCCTAATCACCTTAACACCACCACGTTGGAGTTAAGTTTCAATACCTAAATTTTGGAAAGAACACTTTCAAACCTTAGTAGGGCCTAAAACCCTGGAGTCCTTCAGTCATCTCTTGTGAACTGGTGTGACCTTTTGAAAAAGCAGAACCTCTGGTAGCCAGCCACTTGGGCCAGGGAAGGAAAGATGGAAAGAAGGAAAAAGAGAGGCTCGGGAATGTGAACTAAAGTCAGAACAAGGTAGGAGTGTTTCACAAAAACAGTTGGGGAAAGGAAAAGAGGAAAATAATGTTGTAGATTATAAATTATAGTTTTAAGATATTATACCAATATTGGAATTCATCTTTTAATTATGTTGGGTTGTTAGACTGCTTTTTGAATACAATGTTATGGATTACTTAAGATGCTAAAGGTGCTTTTGTTTTGTTCTTGTTTTTCAGATTTCACATATTTCCTGTGATTTTGTACTTAGTCACAATTCTCAGCTATGCTTCTGAATAACAAATCAACACAGACATGTGCCAAAGTTTCATTTTAACCATGATTGCTAAGCCACTGGACACAGGGCATAAAGGAGTGAGGCTTAATTAGATGTGAGTCATTATGGCTCTTGGAATGTAAGTACAGTCTGTGGGGAGAATGTACCATTCAGGACATAATGCTGTGGGCAAACAGACTTCTGCAGCATTATACAAAATTGTAAACTTGAAGGAAGTATAGTTTATGATTTGAACTCCATGGATCCTTGTTTGCATAAGAAAGTTATTTTAGGATGATAAGAGGAGGTGGGATCAGACACTCTTTCAGTAGCTTTAAGTTACTGCTCTGATATACCAGGGATCTCCAAAGGACTGGGCTGTTATTGTGTAACTTCAGTGAAACAGACTTTTAATCTGTGGGTATAATTTTTTTTCCAACAGAAACTGAATACATTCCCCCCCAAAAATATCCAAGCCAGAGGGGAGAGGAAAAAATTTTGAGTTGTGGTTTAAATATACCACTAATATGGATGCCAAGTGAGAACCCACTGATCCTTCTTAGAACAAGGGTGTGGTGGTTAGACAGTGGCTGGGACTCACAAAATTAACTTTGACCAGCTATCGGTAGACAGGGGAGAATTGTTGTATCTAATTGTAATAATCAGGGACAGAACTCCCACAGTGAATTCTCATTCTGGGCTATAAATTGGTGTGTAGAGTGTCAAAACCAGAAAAGAACAAAAGCATGCACAAAAGATGCTGGAGCAAGTTTTGTAATCCATGGTAACCCAGAGAGATCCTGGAATTTTACAGTAATGAGAGCTAATCAGGTACAAGAGGTAGAAGAAGGTTGTCATATCAGTGCTTTCAGAGCAAGACAAACTAACTGAGATTTGCACTTTTTGATGGCTAAGAAGACACAGATAGTCAGAATGATATTGGAGATTAGGTCCTTTAAAATCAGACCTTCACTCTCAAACAAGATCCAAGTAAAACCAGTTAAAAAAAAAAAAAAAAAAAAAAAAGCACCTTAGAGGGACATCCTCCTAGAAGTTTCCCTGAACTCCATTTGAAGCTGAATACTGGAACTTTTTCCCAATATCATTGTATTGAGAAAACATTCCTTTTGTATTTCTGCTCTCCTTGTATGGTGCAACAAGGTAATAACCATATGCAGGCTACTTTCCATTTTAACAGCTGGAGATAGCTCTGCCTTCATTAGAGCCATGATAAGTCATTAGTAACCTTCTTATCATGACAGATAGAGAAATTACTCCTCCCCTTTCCAGAGTCACAGATTTTTGGAAGGAGAAAAATTTAAATCTCCAACCACCATTTTTATCTGAAGGGAACTCTCCATTCCTTAAATACAAATATTGCAGGAAGAGATTGGATGGAGCATCAGAGCTATGCCTTGCATCTATTTCCAAATCTTAGCCCTAGAAGGAGCAATGGAGGGTCAGATAAGATGTAATGATCATGAACGTCTGCCATTCTCCCACGATAAACCTCAGCTGTCCAATGGCACAGAAATCATGAAAGTCTGACAGGCATCAAATTGGAAATGAGAACATGGCTGTGTGTATAAGAGGCCTTAAGCAAGGCCTCAGATGAGTCGTAAAGCGTAAGTAAGAGTTTCTTAGAAAGAGGATACCATGGGCTAAAGCATGGAATAAAAGTATGGGACTGCTAGAAATTATGTGTATATATGAGAATAACAGGAAGTAAATATAGAAAGGTAAGCAAAATCACCCTTAAGAGTGCAGGACATCCTGCAAACATATTTACAGGACCCCTGAAAAACATATTGATTAAAACTATATTATTGTCGGGCATGTTGGCACACACATGTAATCCCAACAGCTTGGGAGGGAGGCATGAGAATCAAATGTTCCAAGGCAGCCTCAGCACTATAGCAAGGCCCTGAGCAATTTAGTGAGACCTGTCCCAAAATTAAAAAAAAATGTAATAATGCTGGGAATGTGGCTTAGTAGTTATGCACCCCTGATTTCAAACCCTGGTACCAATAAAAAGAAAAATTACAATACACACACACAAACTATATCATAAAATTGATATATTCATGTCAGGTGTAGTTATTTATTCTGTATCATCAAATGCACTATTCCTGGCTAACTTCATATCTCCTACTGTAAGAGAAAGGTCCTGACACTTATAACTTCACAATGCCATGGCTCTTCAAAGCCTATCTGTGTTGAAGCACCTCTTGTCTCTGAAGTTTTCTAATGCCACTTCTTTATTGTTGTTTATGCCATTACTCATGATTCTGTATTATCTCTTATGCCACCTGTAGATAATAGCTTCCAATGACTCTCCTAAAAAATTGTGTTTATGCTTCCGTGATAGTATCTCCATGTGCAACTCTTATGCAAGGAAATGTGAAAGATAATTTTCTGGCCATAATAATTTTACTACTTGGAATGTTATGGAATAACTGCATATCTCATACTCATGTCTTCTCTGGAACTAGTTTGACTATACTCAGGGCATTCTTAAAATATGATTTGTCTGTGTGAATTATGATCCTGTCTTCTGTACCTTGCCATAGACCAGAAATAAAGGCTAGGAGTCAGGCAAGGTATGGCTCATTCACATTCACACAAGCAATGCCTGTCCTTTCTCCAGCTCAAGAATGATCAAGGAGAGCACAGTGTCATCACATGGGTAGGGATAAGAAAGGACAAGGATCAAATGGGCCTGTTTGTGCTGCCATTGTAAAAGCCTCCAGATGAAATACAGACAGCCACCTGGGGAGAACTGCCGGGTAAGTGGCATGGAGCCTATGAAAGGAGTGGGAAGTCAGCAAGGGAGACACACAGGTAAAGGACACCTGCAACCACCACAATCACCCTCAGATGCTGTAGATCAGAGGGGGAACCACAGTCAGAACACAGATGGGCAAGACAATATCTGTATCTACACAAACAATTCAAGCCCAAGTGTCAGCAGTAGACTGTCAGCAGCCAAAAGTTAGAAATCACCTTATGATGGACATGAGAGGAGTCACTCAAATCAACCTGTCAGAATCCTTCCAGTGGCTTACTTTCATGCTATCATGTCAAAGTACCATACCAACTATCAGGAGTGATCCTGTAACAAGGGCCAACCACAACCACAGATCCTGGCACAACTCAATAGTGTGAGTCTTTGGCTTTTTGTTTTGTTTTGATTTTGGTACTGAGGATTGAATACAGGGGCATTTAACCACTGATCCACATCCCCAGGCTTTTTATTTTTTATTTTGAAATAAGGTCTTGTTAAGTTGCTTAGGGCCTCATAAGTTGCTGAGGCTGGCTTTGAACTTGTGATCCTCTTGTCTCAGCCTCCCAAGCTTCTGGGATTACAGGCATGTGCCACCATGCCTGACTTGGAGTATCTTTTCAATCTCGTAGGTAGAGAATAGGGTTGGAGAAAAATCTTGAAGAGGCTGGTACCAGGACCCACATGAATACCAATTTGACTTCATATTAAATTATCCAGATGCTGCTTCCAACCCAGCTGGTCCCAGGTATGAAAGCAGGAGAAGATATGAAAATTTTCAAGGAAGCTGCTCTAAAATACAGTGGCCCAGTTGAAGCTCAAGTCTAGGTCAGTGCCTTCCCTCACCTCAGTGTATAAGGAGTACTGAAGGTCAGCTAGTGATGGCTTGTAGAAGACCTTGTAATGTCACTCTTAGGAAGATCAATTTCATCTGTAAATTGGTGTTTGCAACATGTCTTATATTTTGTTCAATGAATATTTTTAGGTAAAATGAAAACAAAACAAAAAAAAAATACATGTCAAATAAGTGGGGAATACTGGAGTTCTGTTGGTCCTGAAGGTATTAATCTGAATTTTAATCTTTTGTGAAGAAAGAGACCATACGCTCTTTTGTAACTTTATATTAAAAATAGCCCACAAAATCCTTTATCTGTTATAAATGATATTCCTTAATTAGTATACTACAAATCACACTTTGGAAAAAACTTCAGTACCCTTGAGAGTCACTGCAAGGTTTTATTTTGGAAAAGTGACTAGATAAAGGAAATGGAGAAGGAAGAAGGAAGGAAAGACCAAGTGTAGAGGTTAGGGATTTTTTGCACAAATTAGTCAAGTAGTAATTTGTACTACTTGACTACTTGGCTTCACCAAGCCAGTATTAGTAGTACAGTGAAGTCACAAAACAGGCACACATTTCTTAGATAAATTAAATTATATGCATCTGGCTAAAAATAACTAAATGGGGGAAAGAGCTATTTAATTATTTTAGGCTATTGCATTTGCTGCTGCTTAGTGATCGCTAACCCCAGAATGTGTGTGAAAATATTTCCTTGGAGTTTTAGTTTTCAAGTGCATCATATTCATGACCAACTAGCCCTTCTGAGTAGGCTTCTTGTATTTAAGGAGATGTCTTTTACATAAAACATTGCCTTAAACAAAAGTCAACCACTTCATCTGGGATTCAATATGTTCCCTTGCTGCAGGGAATGCTGGCCTTGCTGGACTCTCTGAGAAACAGCATGTCGGCTTCCCAAGCTATTCTCAAAGGCTATTTTTGACCATACATGATTATTGTCCTTTGAAGATCCCTTCTGAAACTAATCTCAGTGTAGTTTGCAACTAAAACCATAGACAGGACCAATAAGCACAAACTAACTCTTTCCCTCTAAATTCGTTCCTTTGATTCTACAGTCCCAACCACACATAAACATATTTGCATCTAAAAGGACTGAAAGTTTGAATAATTTCTGAAAGCTGAAGGGACCAGAGAGAGGGACAGTGAGAGAGAGAGAGAGAAAGAGAGAATCAATTTTATTCAGTTTTTCACATGGCCTTCTTTACTCCAAGACTTTGTTGCGTACGTGGTGCTGGGGTTTGAACACGGGTACTTGTGCATGCAAGGCAAGCGCCGTAAACCTGAGCCACGGCTCCAGTACCCAAGGGACTAGAATTTTAATGGTTTCTGAAAAGATCAATACTGCTCAATATTTAGATACTGGACCAAAAATTTAGGGAGAAAAACTGGCCAATTCTGACACAATATGGCAGAAGGGAGAGGAACCCAATCTTCATATTCCTTTTAGAAATTTTGGTATCTAGGGTCTATAAATCTTTGTCATGTCAGTTCTTGAGTGTTTATTTGGGTTGCATTAATGAGATACCACAAACTAAGTAATTTCTAAACAACAGAAATTTATTTGCCATAGTTCTGGAAGCTGGTAAGTCCAAGATCAGGGTGCTAGCAGTTTTAATATGTAGTGAGAGCTCAATTATTTATTCATCAATGGTGCTTTCTCATTATGTACTGTACTTAAATTTGGATAAAGGGAAAGGCAGTTCCCTGAGCACTATTTTATAAGGGCACTAATCCAATGGGGGCAGAGCCTTATGACCTAATTACTTCCTAATAGCCCCATTTTTTAATATTGTTGCTTTGGGGGTTAGGATTCCACATGTGAATTTGTGGCAGGACAGGGGTAGAGCACAAACACATACACCATAGCATCAGATGTGTAGTTGGAATAGATAATACTCATCAATTACAGAATCTGCATCTTTCCCCCCGACTCATGGAATTTATTATGATGGAAATAGAAATACCTGTATATCTCTATCTTTGTCAAATATTAAATCAAAATCAATTAGGCATGTCTCAGAAGGGACTCTCAGGAGATTAATATCATCACCAATAAATTAAAAGATGCAGCGTGATGGTTCCTATTATATCCTCATTCAGCTCTCTAGATTGCATGCCGTAGAGTGTGGATAATCATAAGCTCAATCAAGGCTAATTCCCATTAACATTTCTATTCTTTATATGATTTCTTTATTGGAGCCTATTAACACAGTCCATGGTACCTAATATGTAGACACTGATGCAAGCAATTTGATTGCTAAGTGTATCTTCATAATCTGGCTTCCTGATAATGTCAATATTTCACTCTGCATACCAATTTCTTCCTCAGGACACCTTATTGGCTACAATGTTGAAGCTAGTTGACCACAGCAAAGACATCATTCTTAAAGGATTTGCAGAGCAGAAGGCAAGACTACAGTGAAAAACATAAGATACACATATGTAGAGGGTGAGGGATAAACCCATAAGACTATGTAATTGTAATGGATTCAGTTCTGAAGTTTCAGTGGTCTGTTGTATATTGATATTTTTTTCTCTCAAGCATAAGATAAGTTTCTGTACCTATGGACCTATGTTTATCCCACTGTTTAGTAGACTTCTTTAAAATTTTGAGTGCAATATACATTCTGAGCCACTTGCTTAGTGATCAGAAAACTTTCATCTTTGAGACAGATGGTTCTTTATCTAGTCCAGGTGGCAGAGCAATAATCCATGCCCCTTGGCACTAATGACTAAGTAGATTAAGTAGTACTGCCTCTGACAGACTATAATATTGAATGGAACCTGTGGTAAACCTCAGTGGGTTACAGTAACAGGCCCTTAGGCCATGTACTCTTAGGCAAACAGCTATTTTCATTTTGAAAAACAGCTTTTGACTTCTTACTGGGCATTTTAGAACCCAAATTCCTGGACATGAATCATCTAGTGATCTAGATGCCCACCATGTTCATGGTGTTATCAGATTCACTTATTAGGCAGTTTATTTTTATGCACCAATGGGTGATGACAAAAATAATAAGCATGAGGGGGCTGGAGCAGTGGTTCAGAGGTTATGGTGCTTGTCCAGTATGTGCAAGTAAACAGGTTCAAACCCCAGCACCCACATATACAACTAAGTATCAGAGCAATGAAAGCCATGTGAAAAACTCAATAAAAATTAATTCTCTCTCTCTCTCTCTCCTCTCTCTCTCTCTCTCACTTTCCTTCTCTCTTAAAAAAAAAAATAGGTGACTTTCATTCCCTCCCCCAGGTCCCGGATCTGATCAGCCACAACATGCAGATCCAGGCCTTGGGCACTCACAGGACACCCCACAAAGGACCCCATCAGAGCTAACTCACCAAGCTGCTGTACACAAGTCCAGTCCTCAGGCTTGAGGGCTGCAGCCACTCATAGTTCACCTGCACCCTTGATCACCACCCCCACACTGTCCAAATCAGCCCAGCCACCACATACATATCTACCCAGCTGTAGCACATATCTTCCAGGCCTAGATAAATTGGGCCCATACCTGTGGCTAAGGATTCCAGGCCCTGTTGCAGAACATAAGAAGCCCATACTGGCCTGTGACAAGACTCCAGGATCCAGCAACACACTTCTACAGTCCAGCCAGCTGCTGCACTTCTACAATCAAATGGGCTGCTGTGCATCCTAAACAGATTTCAGATTGAAACCCTGGAGCCTAGACCAATAATGGGGAAACTCAATTCAGAGATCCAGAAGAAGATTATCAAATGAGGAATCAAAACAGAAAAGTTTCACCTCAAGCCCACAACTCCCCAATCAAGGAACACTTGTACAGAAAGTGGGAAGAAAACCTACAAACATTATCAGCAATTAGATTACTAAAAGAATATTTAATTAAGGGACTAAGTGAGAAAACCCAAGAGATGAAAAACTATTAGCAAGGAAATAGACACTAAAAAAAGGAAGAAATAGAGCTAAAATCCTCAGTCAATCACGTTAGAACAATGATGGAAGAATTTAATAAGAGACTAACCACTATAGAAAACAGAATCTCAGCTCTGGAAGCAGGAACCTCCAACAATGAAGAAAGGCTGAGTAAGCTTGAGCACACGGATGACAAAAAAAAAGAAAAGGCAACTCACAGAACACAAACAGAATTTTCAAAATTTGTGGGTTGAAATCAGAAGAAATAATCTAAGAGTAACTGGAATGTAGGAAGAAATCCAAACACAAACAAACAGTATAACAAACATTCTCAACGAAATAGGTAAAGAAATTTTGTCTCACATTTGAAGAGAATCCAATATGCTCATCCAGGAAGCATACAGGTCACCTAATAGGCCTAATCAAATGAGAAGTTCACCAAGATACATCATATTCAAAATCTATACCATGGAAATTAAGGAAAGAGTACTAAAAGTGGAAAGAGAGAAATGCCAAATCACATTCAGAGGCAAACCAATAAGGCTCACCTCTGACTTTTCAGCCAGACTCTACAAACAATAAGAACTATAATGCACTAATGAAAACATTAAAAAGCCTTCTATAAAAAAAAAAGAACCTGGAAGAAGATCTTTCAGTGTCTGAATTACTGCAAATGCAGCCAAGATATTATGCCCATCAAAATTCAGCTTCAACTTTGATGAGGAAATAAGAACATTTCATGATAAGATCAAACTAGCAGCATTCAAGAACATTACAACACTACAAAAGAACCAGCATTACAAAGAATCCTCAAAGATAAATAGACAAGCAAATAGACAAGCAAACTATCCTCAAAACCCATGAAAAGAGGAAACTCAGCAAAGGTACACACTATTAATAAACAATAAAGACAGCACAGAACTTACTAATAAAACATGATGACTATGAACCACAATCACATAACTATCCTAACACAAAATATGTAAGGTCTCAATGCACCTATCAAAAGACATAGATTATCAGATTAGATCAAAAAACAATCCAACAATATGCTGCTTACTGGAGACTCACCCTACAACCAATGACATTCACAGATTGAGTGTGAAAGGATGGGAAAAAATCTACCAGGTGTACAGTACAAGGAAGCAAACTATATACCAGACAAAGTAGACTTCAAACATAAATTAATCAGAAGAGATAAAGAAGGCCATTATTTCCTACTAAAGGGAAAAATACAAGAAGAAGCTATAACCACAGTAAGTATGTATTCTCCAAATGCCAACACTCCCAAATATGTGAAAAAATTACACTGTGACATAATATCACTTGTGGACCTCAACATGATAATACTGGGAGACTTTAATATTCCTCTATCACCAACAGATAGATTGTCAACGCAAAAAAAAAAATAAAAATAAAAATAAAGAGGTAACCAGTCAAAACAACTCCATAAATCAAATGGACTTAACAGATAATTATAGAATTTTCCACCCCAAGTTGACTGATTATACCTTCTTCTCAGCACCACATGGATTCTTCTCCAGAATTGATCATATTCTATTTCACAAAAAAAAAAATCTCAGCAAATATAAATAAGGAGATATTATTCCATGTATCCTATCTGAACATGATGCCACAACCCTAAGCAATTAACAGCAAAAACCATAACAGAAAACACACATATATGTGGAGATTGAATAATATCCTATTAAATGAAGAATGGATCCCAGAAGACATGAGAGCAGAAATCAATAAATTTTTGAAAGAGAATGAGACTAAAAACACAACATATCAAAACATCAAACTGGGCTGGAGCGGTGGCTCAGCGGTTAAGGCACTTGCCTGGCATGCGTGAGTACAAGAGTTAAAACCCCAGCACCATGTACACAACGAAGTCTCGGAGCAGTGAAGGCCACAGGAAAAACTAAATAATTGTATTTCTCTCTTTTTCTCTCTCACTGTCCCTCTCTCTTGAAAACAAATATCAAACTTAAGAATGAATGCATTCTTAAGGGGAAAATTTATAGCATTGCATGCCCACATTAAAAACCAGGAGAGAGTTCAAATAAATAAGCTTATGCTTCATCTCAAATCCCTACGAATGTAAGAATCACCTAACTCTAAAGCCAGCAGAAGAAAAGAAATCATCAAGATTAGAACTCAAATCAATGAAACTGAGAACAACAACAATAGCAACAACAAAATAATATTAAAAATCAACGAAAGAAAGAGCTGGTTCTCAAAAAATAAATAAATAAAATTGACAGACCCCTAGGTAATCTCACTAAAAGAAAGAAGAATTGAAGCCAATCCCCAAATCACCAAAGGAAAGGGAGTGATCCACATGGAAATTAAAGAGATTATCGAAACATATTTTGAAAAACTATATTCCTCTAAATTAGGTAATCTGGAAGACAGGGACAAATTTCAAGACTCATAGAACAACCCTAAATTGATACAGGATGATATTGAAATCATAAACAGCCCAGTAATAGGCGCTGAAATCCATATAGCAATTAAATACCTTCCACAGAAGAAAAGCCTAGGACCTGATGGATTCCATGCTGAGTTTTACCATACCAATGAGGAAGAGCTAACACCTCTCCTTATTAAGCTATTCCAAGAAATTGAAAAGGAGGGAACTCTCCCAAACACTTTTCATAAGGCACCATAACTCTGATACTAAAACACAACAAAGACATATCAAAAAAAAGGGAACTACAGACAAATATTCTGGATGAACATTGATGTAAAAATCCTGAATAAAGTTCTAGCAAACCACATCAAATACGCATCAGGAAGATAATTCATCACAATCAAGTGGGCTTCACTCCAGACACGCAAGGCTGGTTCAACATACACAAATCAATGAATGTGATTCATCACTTAAACAGAATTATGGGCAAAAACCATGTGATCATTTCAATTAATGCAGAAAAGGCCTTTGATAAAATCTAGCACCCATTTATGCTCAAAACTCTAGAGAAAATAGGAACCAAAGGAACTTAACTTGGTAAAGGTCATTATGACAAACTCTCTGCTAGAATAATACTAAATGGAAAAAAGCTGAAAGCATTTCCACTTAACTCAGGAAAAACACAAAACTGCCTGTTGTCACCACTTTTATTTAATATAGTCCCTGAAACCCTCGCTGGAGCAATCAGGCAAGGGAAGGAATTCAAAAGGATAAGAATAGGAAGAGAGGAAGACAAGCTATACCATTTTGCTGATGATATGATCCTATAACTGGAAGATCCAGAAAACTATTTGAGCTTATAAATATATTTGGCAAAGTACCAGGCTATATGATCAACACCCATAAATCAATAGCTTTCCTATATGCTAACAATAATAGGACAGAAGAAAAAATAAGGAAAGCGATTCCATTTACAAAATCTTTGAGAAGAATAACTACTTGGGAATTTATCTAACAAGGGAAGTAAAAGACCTCTACAATGAAAATTATTGATCATTAAAGTCAGAAACTGAAGAAGACCTGAAAAGATGGAAGGATGTTCCATATTCTTGGTTAGGCAGAAATAATGTAATTAAAATGGCTATTCTGCCAAAAGTACTATATAGTTTCAATGCAATCCCCATCAAGATACCAATGTCATTCTTTACAGATGTAGAAAAAACAATTCTTAAATTCATTTGGAACAAAAGAAACCCATAATAGCCAAAACATTACTAAGCAAGAAAGATGGAAAAAGAGGTTTCATAACACGAGATCTAAAATTACACTATAGAACTGTAGTAACAAAAACAGCATGGTACTGAGATCAAAATAGGAATAAAAATCAATGGAATAGAATAGAAGACTCTGAAACAAACACACAAATCTTTAAATATCTGATTTTGACAAAGAAGGCTAAAACATAACATGGAGTGATAGCCTTTTCACCATATGGTGCTGGACAAACTGGACAGCCATGTGTAGGAAGTTGAAATTAGATCCTTATCTCTCACCTTGCACAAAAATAAAATCAAAATGGATCAAGGAATTAGGAATTAAACTAGCTGCCATACAAATGCTAGAAGATAAATTAGCACCAATACCCCAGCATGTGGGAGTTGGCAACCATTTCTTCAACAAGACTCCCAAAGAGAAAGAATTAAAGTCAAGAATTAATAAGTGGGATGCCATTAAATTTAAAAGTTTTTGCTCAGCCAAGGAATTCGTCAAAACTCTCAAGTGAGAAACCATAGAATGGGAGATAATCATGGCCTGGGATTCCTCCAACAAGGCAGTAATATCCAAACTTTTCAAAGAACTCAAAAAACAATACTAAAACACAAGCAATCCAATCAAGAAATGGGCCAGAAAGCTAACCAGAAACTTCTCAACAGAGGGAATCAAGCAAGCCAATGAATACATGAGAAAGTGTTCTAATTCACTAGTAATCAGAGAAATGTAAATCAAAATTACATTAAGATTTCACTTCACTGTAGTCAGACTGGCAAAGATGAAGAATACAAATAGTAACAAATGCTGGAGGAGTTGTGGGCAGATAGGAACATTAGCACACTGTTGGTGGAACTGTAGACTGGTCCAGCTTTTCCGGAAAGCAGTGTGGAGACTCCTCAAAAAATTAGAGTTGGATTATAGTTTGAACCTGCTGTCCCTCTTTTGGGTATTTTCTCAGTGGAACTACAATCAGCACATTACAGTGACACATCAAAATCAATGTTCATTGCAGCTCTATTTACAATAGCTAAATTTTAATATCAACCCAGATGCCCCTCACTGGACGAATGGATCCAAAAGCTCTGGAGCTCTACTCAGCTATTACAAACAATGATATTGCTACCTTTGAAGGTAAATGGATGGCAATGGCAGAAATCATGCTGAGTGAAGTTAGCCAAACTTGGAGAGTCAAGGGTTGAGTGTACTCTCTCATTTGTGGAGACTGGAGCAAAACCCAGGCTTGAGAGAAAACGTAGTCAAATTCATGTATTGGACCCACCAAGGGCATAACAACACATAATCTAATTAAAACAAACTTTTGGGGGAAGTGAAGAGTGGACATAAGAGGCAGGGAGATTGGGAGAGTAAGTGATCTAGGAAGACAATCAACAATGTAACATAGTCTTTACCGCCCCCCCAGAAATCAAATAGTGCTTATGCAATCACTTAATTCAGGAAAATTCACAAACATATATGCAATATATGTGTTATATATATGTATATATATATGTTTATATACAGAATATATATTTACACATAAATGTATTTACAGAAATATCTCTCTCTATATATATATATAGATATAGATAGATAGATATTTTTACATTTTTATCTGTTATAGGGGCATAATATAAAAGAATCAAGAGACCAAGGTGTGAGCGATATGGGTGTTACTATGGTTTAGGATCAAAAGCATAACATATTCTTACTTTATATGCATTTATGATTGTACAACAACTCGACTCCTTAATTTTAAAAAAATGAAGGAAAAAAACACACACAAACAAATGTTTTCTGCCCAGTCAGTATGTTTTGGAGGAGCAAATAAGTATGAGATGGGTGAGGTGTAGCAAAGACACTGGGATGTAAAAGAGCATTAGATTTTGAGGCTAAAAGGAGATCAAAAGTTTGTGTTAGGGAAAGAAGGGAGATGCTGCTAAGAAAGAAGATTGAATTGGAGAGAATTTTCTTACAGGATTAGGGTTTAAACTTTGTCTCACCTATAATTAAGAGAATATGAAAGATTTGTAAGCAGTGGGAATCATGTAGTTTAAAATTTTCTTCTGCAAATTACTATGAAATCTAACTCAAGTCTGCTTTTGCACATAAAAGTCAATACTCTGACATTGCGATTTTACAAAAAGATAAAGCTTTATCATATGGTCAGTCTCCAAGGAGATCAGGAGCCAACAAATGAGAATCATAGAAAATGTTTGTTAGCAGAGCAGAAGATGCAGTTGTGTCTAACTATGAGAGTGATGTACCACCATTCTTTGGGTTAGAAGTAAGTCACACGGCCTGTCCACACTCAGAGGGAGGGGATTAAACAAGGGCATGAATACTAGGAGGCAAGGATACTGGGGACCATATGGAATCTGCTACAGAAAGATTACCTATAAAAGGTGTCATTGAGAAAAGAAGAGATTGGGGAGTAGAGGTGCATTTAAAAAGAAAAAAATGGACCAGTGTTGGTACCCTGGAGACCTAGTGGCTGAAGATGTGATGAGTCTTTGGGGCTATATTTTTGTATTTAGCTTCTCTTGAGATAATGTTTTGTTTTATCCTTTGCATATTATAATACAAATCATCTGTCATTAAAATTTCAAACAGTTTTCTAGTTTTATTAAAAACATTTCAAAGGAATGTTTTATGTTTATCTCTTTAAATCTTAAAGACCAGCATATGATGTATTAAAATACCTATAATTTCTTTATCTATTTTATTATTTCCTAGAAATGACCTGGTTTATAATTTTACAATTGGACTTTTAAAAAAATGTTGTGGTTGGTAAACTTATCTTTCCAGACAGTTTTTCCAAATGCCAAATGAGTCTGCATTATAATCAGATTCTTACCTATCTTCTCAAATAGAATGTTTTTCTTTTACATTTGGAGAAAATGTTAATTAACACATTAGGAATGTATTTGGTACATTTGGTTGCAAATGCAAACAGTCTAATTTTCTATTCATTAGAGCCCTTTGTCTGAATCATTCAAGTGAGTAACAGGTTGCACAGAGACATCACCAAAATGATTCAGTTATCTTAAAAGTACTCTTTCTGTTTTTCTGGGAAGAGTTATGTATTATGAATTACTCAAATTGCATTTCCATTTTATCACCATGGTAACTACTATGACAACACTTGAAAGGATGGCCATGTTAATTACTCTACTGAATAAGAGACTTTGGCCAAATTTTCTGTACTGAACTTAGACAATGTTAACAGCATCCGCAGGAACTAAACATCACTAGAAATTTTATATTCTGTGGCTTCCTATTATGCAGGAGGAACATGAGTAGAGGAAGCTGAGGCTGTTTTCCCTCTTGGATTCCATTCTTTTTCCATTCTTCATTTATGTTTATATTTTGCTAAAGGAGTTTATCTTTTGCTCCTTAAGTTCATAAAGGGAAGGTATTTACTAAGTGCCTACTAAGTGCTATGATCTGATCTAATTTTCCCAATAGTTTCATTTAACAAATGAATAATTAAATGCATTCAATTATTCATGTAATAAATAGGTATAGATTATTTTCTTTTAAAAATGAATTAAACCTCACAAATAGAATTAAAATGACTGAAATTTCAAACAAAATCTACCTGACTCAGAGCCAGTCTTTGGTTTTTTTGGTACCAGAGATTAAACCCAGAGTGTTCAACCACTGAGCCACATCCCCAGGCCTTTTTATTTTTTATTTTGAAATAGGCTCTTGCTAAGTTGTTTAGGGCCTTGTTAAGGCCTTGCTGAGGCTGGCTTTGAACTTGCAATCCTCCTGCCTCAGCCTCCTGAACTACTGGGATTACAGGCATGTCCACCATGATTGTCAAGAGCCCATAATTTTTATATTAAATGATTTTTGTCTATAATCTGTGTGTCTGCCTTTTCCAGTCTAAGATCGGACCTGATGATAGGATGATAGTAGGGAATGTTACATAGCTGTGTGTGTATATGTGTGTGTGTGCGCGTGTGTGTGTGTGTTGGGGGCAGGGGAGAAAGAGAGAGAGGCAGAAACAAAGATTGATGAGAGCCAGTATGTGGGTGTTGTGGGTGAGGGGCAAATCTTTCCATATCCACACTCAGAAATGGGTTTTAGATCCTACTTCCCAATGAGGCAGAATATATGGTGTAACATTATCTATTTTGGGAAATTGCTTCTTCTGAAAGAATACTCTTGTCTCTCTTTGTTATAAGGAGCAGACTTCTGAAGTACAATGATGCCCAAGGGTTAAATGCAAGCAGAAATGTAAATCAAGGAGTTAGTTAATTTCACATATAAAAATAACTCATTGAAAATCTTTCCTTTCTTAAAATGCATGTTTGTAGGAACTGAGGGTGCTGAGACATGGCACTCAGGATGACAGGCACAACAGTTTTAGACCAGGCATGGGGATTCAGTAGAGAGCAGTACCACCCACAACCTCTGCCATCATGGATCTGGAAACCCAGTGGTGGTGACTGACAATCAAAGAATAAAGTATCCCACAAAAAAGGTAAAATGTCAGCTTGTGTAAGGATTAGAAATGAAAGTATATTGTGCTAAAAGAAGGAAATGACAAAGGTCCTGTCACAGTCAGGGGAGCCAGGGAAAGCTGCCCTCTGTAGTGGATTCTGAATTAAGATCTAAATCTATTTCCTTTCCCTAAATGAAGCTTCTCAGTATCTCTTCTCCATTTCTACAAATGGCTCCACAATCCATTCATTTGATAAGGGAGAAATACAGAACTCATTTCTGGCTTCTCTCTCTCTCTCTCATCCCCACTCAATCATCAGGACCTAGCTCTCTATCTCCAAAATTATTTTCTCTTTATCTATTTTGATCTTTATCTGGACTAACTCAACAACCTCCTAATTAATTTTATTTTTTGCCTCAGCTCTTGCCCTATTCCTGGCTATGCCAATCACAACTCATTTTCCACAGAGTGGCAAAAGCAAGCCATCACACTCAAAAATGTCATGGAGTCTGGAACTGAGCTCCTACAGTAAGGCCCTTGGTAGCCCCTCATTGTCATTAGGATGAAGTACAAACAACCCAACATGGCTAATAAGATCCTCTATGATTTGAATGTATTTGTATAGTTTCTTATCTTTCTCAAATCCCCTTCAACTGCTTTTAGCTCCTGGAATAAATCCCATTCTCACTTTCTTTCATTCTATCCAGCTACCTGGAACATTCTTTCTCATTCCTTTTCTCTGTTACTCCTGCCCCCAACTATCTGCTATTGAACCTCCAGGTCTTAGCTCTCTGATGTCACTTGCTATGTGTAAATCTGAGTCCCTGAAAGTGTGAGAGCTCACATAGCACCTATCAAACTGAACCAAAATTGCAAGTTTTCACTTGTATGAGTCATTTATTGGTTGTGACTTCACTGGGGGCAGGAGCCCTATCTTTTCTTGTTTGGCATTGTAACTGTAACTTCAAACCTTCCAGACTTGCAATTGATCACAACATACTTGTGGGGAGAAAACAGGAAGAAAGGAAGGAAAGGGGGAAAGAAAGAAGAAATATGAAAGGAATCCTTAGGGATGCTTCATTATTCTTTTCTTATTTAAATAGTTTTAAAATAATATGAAGGACTCTGCTTCTCTGCCCAGTGCAGTATAACACAATAAAACCTTTGCAGCAATAGAAATGCTCTTTATTTCCCTAATCAATATGACAAAATAGGATTTCCTTTTTAAAGAGAGCAAGGGAGAGTGAGAGAGAAAGAGAGAGAAAGAGAAAATCAATTGTGTTTATTTTGTCTCCTGGCCTTTGTTTCTCTGACACTTAGTTGTGCACGTGATGCTGGGGTTCAAACCCAGGTCCTTCCACATGCCAGGTAAGTGCTCTAATACCTGAGCCACAGCTCTAGCCATGTCAAAATAGAATTTTAACATGATTTTATTTAAATTTTGGCAGCACATTTGGTTAGCTGCTATTTTGGATACCACAGGGCAGAGGAGATTCTGATGCTTCCTCTGCAAACCCTTCTCCCTTTCTTCATCCCTATTACTCAATACTGCATTCTTCATTATGATTTTCCTGGTGTGTTTAGGAATTCCTCTGAACTTCTTCTTTGCTAGACTGGGCAGCAAAAGTCAAATAAATGCAGCATATATATTACCATTTACAATTCATTTTCTACAGCCTTAATGAGGGTCATTTCAATCTTGCAAATGCCGGTGAGTAATTTCTATCTATATCAAGAGCTGTATTTTTCCCAAACATTCTCTATAATTGTAAAACAGTGAAATAAACGAATAGCCTCTCAGACAATTATGCAGAATGCTCCAAAATTAACTAAAAAAGCAACAAAAGCAACAAGGTTTAATTTGAACATTGCTTTTCATTCCTTTGCTATACGAAGAGAACAGGCTGTAGAAGAGCAGAAGGCAAGCAGGGAGAGAGGCAGAGAGAAAAGCACAAGAGAGAAAATGACTGCATAATTTTTGTCTCCACACAAAGCTTGGTGACAATAGCTTGTCACCATTAGAGACTCAGAAGAGTGGAGAGGAAAGAGCACTGGACTCAGAGTCAGAGTCTTCTTTCACATCAGAAAGACATCCCTGGGCAAGCTTTATCATTTTCTGATTCTCTAAATGAGGAAAACACACTCACTTTTATTTCTGGTTAGGTTTTTACAAGTTTCATATAAAGCAACATGTACAATATAAGTTACTCTTACTGTTACATAATTTCATCCCTCTCTGACTTAATAAAAGATTCAGGAGGGAAAATAAGTAAGAATATATCTTTACATTGCATTAACAGCATACTAGCTATTTTGCCTAACTTCAGCCCACTGAACTTATCCTGAAAAAATATTTTTTTAATAATCAGTATTTCTTGGAGGAAACTGTCCATTTCCATTCTTGGCATAGATCCTGGAAGTTCCGTAGAGCTTCATTCCAAGGGTCAGATTATATGCTGGTCTGGTTGGCTTGAGAGGGAGAAGGGTTGGTAGCAGAATATTGGAATTCTAAAATAAGATGCTGTATGCAAAAAGAATATACCTTTGTTCCTCTCTTATCACTTATTTACCTTGTGTCTCCTTTGACTTCCATGTTATAGTAACTTCCCTACCTAAGTAGGTGTCTACTTACTTTTAAACATTATGGTTCAGTTCTTAGATCAATGGGGTTCTGCTTATTCTTGGAAGAAGTCATTCATTCAATAAGTTTAGTTAAGTTCCTAATACATGCATAGCACTATGTGAGATGCTTCATAAAAGGGAAGGCAAAGCTCTTAAGATCTTTACAATCTGAAGGTGGAACTCAGGTGCCTGTAGATGACACAAGGGGATAGCATGATACAGTGAACTAGGGGAAACTAGGCTCTGCCTGCCCAGTTTAAGGATCCTAGTATTCTAACAGCCCCTATTCCTGCAGTACCATAATTGAAACAACCTATTTTTAATGGCATTTGTCCTTTGAGTAGAAAGTATATTGACATTCTGTGGAAGAAAATTCTGATCAGCAAATTTTATTTTCAGTACAGTCAAAACTGCCAGAAAATGATGGCCTACATACTACTACATACATGGTGGATCCTATTAGCTAGATCAGATGAACTAAAATTTAATTACTCATAGGATATCATGTACTATATGCAAAGATTATGACAATTTCATAATAATTTTCCATTAAGTAGATATATCATTATTAAAAACTTCTATACACAAATTACAACCAAAATGATATATTACTTGTTTGCATAGGTTTGTACTACAATTACACTCACCTAATCAACTGTGTGCACGCATGGTTGCTGCATGCGTCCATTTAACCATTCACCCATCTACGGATCATAGAGAAAGCTTGCTTAATGTGGAGAAAGAACAAGGTATTTATAATTACATAGACCTGAGTTTGAAATAAAACTATGTAATTATATCTTTTGGCCTCAGTTTCTTATTATATAATTGAAATAAATATACAAAATACATAACTAGTAAGTCATTATAGTATTATAGAATATAACATTTATGATAGGGATAGATTGCAATTATCTAATCTTAGTTTTGATGAGGAAACTAACCTCTTATTATCTCAGTTATTCATTATTTATAACTGGTAATAAACAGTTATTAAACTTGGCTTGAGTTCCTTCTGCTAAATAGTGGTAACAATAACATATACTCTATTGCAAAGAGACAAACACAAACCATGTTATTGTCACATCTCAGAGAAAGAGTGCTTTGGTTTATTACATATTGTGGAATACATATCATTTTATACTGGTCAACATAATAATACTAACCAGACATTCTGACTTCTAGTATGCCAAATCACGTCTTGTCAAGTAAGTTAAAGTAGTTGAAAATGAAGTCCTTATTTCAAATTAATAACTTTGAGGGCACTTCAAAGTTGAGGAGCCTAGTCTTAACTCTCACAAGTTAGAGCTGAAAGTGACAGCTTCCAGGACTGTCTCAGTATATATCTTCTTGTTCATCTGATACTTCTAGAACAAACTTAACTCTTCCAAACTTGTTCTTTGAGAAAAAGGAAAGTAATGAAAAGATTGGAATTCAGTAGCAACCAAGATTCTATCCAAGAGGAATCATTAGCATTCCCTCTGTGGTCAGCTCTACCCACCCTAAGAAAGCTAAAAGGAAATTGGTGTCTTTTGTACCTTTTATTATGTATATACAGTTCAAACGAATAGATCTTTATCTAGAGTTAATGCATATTTAACTCTGTCAAGATGTGTAATGGACCAAGGAGAAGTGAAACTGGCATCTATAAATGCCATAGGTTATATTCAGGACCCATTTTCAGGAAGAAACAAAAAAGCAACAAAGCAAAAATGCTTTGCAGAATGCTTGGTTCATGGTACAAATCAGGTCATTCATCTCATTCTCCAAACATTGTCTGAACCCCTACTGTGTTCCATCTATCCTTGATCAAACAAAATGAGGGCACTGCTCTTGAAGGACACATGAATCAGTACTGGAGGAATTCACTGAAAGATATAAATGTAGTTACAAGCTGCATAGCATTGAAGCAAGCAATGGACAGCAGATTCAGTGATGGTCCTGTAAGATTATATATCCTAGACACATTATAGCCATCTTAGCTCATGTAAGTCTATTCCACAATGCTTGCACAGTGATAAACTGCCTAATGGTGCATTTCTAAGAACATGCCCCTATCATTAAGCAACTTATTACTGTAACGTTTGTTTGATAAGAGTGATGATAAAGGCCCAGCATGTTGTGATGATAAAGGCTCAAATAGGAAGGAGGAACTCACTCAGCTGCCTGGACAAGGGGAAATCCATTTAATAAAGTATGTGGTCCTTGAGAGCATGGATGATGAGAGACTTTAGTCTGTGCTAGATTTGTGCTTGACCGTGAGATATTTATCTGGGTCTCAAGGTTTCTCCTTATCTGTAGAGCATAGTTTGGCAATAAAATAATAACACAAATTCTAGTTTTGCTATCCCCCAAGAAGTTTTCATTCATTAATTTCTTCATTCATTTGTTCTTTCATCTTTTCTTGTCAAATATTTAGAGTACTAATAGTGTGCTGGGCACTCTGTAAACAGCATTAATAATAAAATAGATATTTATTCAATTCTTGTGGAGCTTATATGTCTTAGTCCATTTTCTGCTGCTATACAGGAATGCTACAGAGTGGGCAATTCATAAAGAAAGAAGTTTATTTGGTTCACGTTTCTGAATGCTAGGAGTTCTAAGGCACAGTAACAGTGCCTGGTTAGGGCCTTCAGTGCTGCATCATAGTATGGCAGAACACCACATGGCTAGAAAGGGAGAGAGTGCTGCATGAGAACTCACTTTTATACTAAAGTAATTCCTGAGAGAACTCCTGCAAGAAGAGGCTGAGGCTCCATGCATATGACCTAAACATCTTCCACTGAGCCCTGTCTCCCAGTACTGAACCTTGGAAATTAAGGTTCAAAGCTTTTTTCGGGGGACACATTCAAGCTCTAACATTATGAAAAATAATTACAAGAAATAAACAATTTAATAATTGAAAATAATTTAAGAACAAAAGCCCAAAAATATGTTTTTGGGGGTGGGAAAACAGACATACTGAAGGAAAATAGGGTGAAGCTTCTTTCAGCATTATCATGCATGCACCTCTTGAGGAGCTTGTGTTTACTTTGAGGAGTGAAGGAAGAGTGAGAAGAATGGAGGCCGAAGTGGTAGGGAGAGCACTTCAGGGAGAAGAGAGGGAGGTGCTGAGATCTTGAAGTGGGAATAAACTTTGGCATGATGGAGCTGTTGAAAGGCAGCCAGTGAGGGTGCAGCTGTACTTTGGTAAGGAGGAGGCATCACCATCTTCACACTCAAAATTTATTTACATTCATTTCAAAATGTTCTCTGCTCAACCCAAGTGAGAGTAACAGAGTTGTTAAAATAGTATGAACATGGATAAAGTTATCCTGCTGCCAACTAAAACCAAAGGGACAAGGCAAATCAAAGTCAATCCCTCAGAACATTGGTTTTTCCTGTTTTCTTATGATCTGATGGAGACTCTTTGAGGCTCTCCAGAGGCTAAGCATCAAGACTCAGTGCTTATGCACCGCCCTCACAACAGGAGAAAACCTATCCATGCTTCATCTGTAGGACACTGCATTGTGCATAAGGCACTGTCCATGGGGACTGCATCCTCCATCCATGACCCACAATGCAGCAGCCCAACTAGGTCTGAGCCCTCCAGACACTTTTGATCTCCTTCAGAGCAAACATCAGAGTGGTTTTGAGTGATTTTCAAGGCATTAGATGAGCTGCCTCTTCCCTCTCACCTCCAAATATTCTCCTTAACTCTCACCTTGAACATTCTTACTCCATTACACTCTAAACTCACCAGGCAAGTTCTGTGAAAGCCTTTGCGTCTGCTACCACCTCTGCTTGAAATACTTTTACTCTAATGAACTGGTGACTCAGTCCCGTCCAATCCTTTCCATTTTGTTGAGGCTTTCCCTGTCCATCTCACCTAAAATTGCACCTCACCCCAGCTCTCCTCAGACCTACATTTTCTCCATAGCCTGCATCCTTGAGCTCTAAAATGCCCTTAAGCTTCAGAAGGGTAGACTTTTCTTTCCCTTGTCTGTTGAGTTCACTACTATATCTCCAGCTCATGGGTTGGTACTATCGCAGGCACTCATTGTTGAAACACTCATTAAATCATTCAATCCTCACAAGGTAGCCTGCAATGATTAACTAAAAATGATTGTGATTTAACTTGCAAATAGTTTAAAAAAACCATTTCTATGACAAGTTAAAGTCTTACTTTGATGAATATAGTAAATGCCTACAAAATAGGCTTGGATGTTGTATTAATAAATTTTGACAGGTTTTCAACATGAAACAAAAATCAATTACATAATTTATTAAAGCTGATAATTTTCCTACCTATTAATCATATATATTTGCATTGCAACAATGTTATGTGCACTTCTGTTTCAAATTAAAAGCTAAAGTGCTAAAATACAACCTTCTGAATAAGGCTCAGTTCTCTTCTTAAAAATTGATATCTCTGGTTTTCTGGTGTTAGGTAAAATATGCATTTTTATGAATTATATATTCAAAGAATTTGAGAAATTACTCTAAAATATACTATATTTTGTTGCCATTTAAATTTAAAATGCAAATCTATTCTGAAAACAAAGAGGGTTTTTTTCTGTTCTTATGCTATAAGAAATGAAAAATGGAATAAATCTGAAAAATTAACCTTATGTTGCTTAAATTTAACCTTACAGTGTTTAAACTTTTTGTTTTTGATACTTATTTGAACTTCCTGCCTTCAGTAGGAAGCCTTTTAGGCTGTGGGATGCCTGAACACACTGCACACTGAAACATCCCAGTGTGTAATTTTTAATTACTTACTTGCCTTTGCTACTGTGTCACTTTCATTCTCTTGTTGAACACTGGACTCCTTTGTTCATATGAACATCATGCTTTCTTGGGACTCAAGTCCTTGGTCATTGTTTTCTTTCTGGTTCCAGCTGTATCAAGTTGGACCTTTAAAGCCCTCTTTCAGAACATAACTGGAGAAATCAGGATTTCAATCCAGACAAGTTGGCCAAGGCAGGGAGTGTGAGTAGGTGGAATTTTGTCTATGGAGCAAGAGGTTGAGCCACAGTGGTGAACAGTCCAAGGAAAGAAGCCATGTGCTTTTGCCCTTGACCTCTTTCTTAGGTGTTTAGGTATACAAGGTCATGCAGGTATGAAATTTTCTAGGTCCATCCTCAGTTGCCTGAATTCTCTGGGTTTACATAAACATTCCAGGTGATTAAAGGACAGACTTAGATTAAGGGTAGGAACACGGTGATCAGACAAAGCTTCATGGTTCTGTGCTTCCAACAAATTATGGAATGATATCAAAATGGCAAAAATTAATCTATAAAAATTTAATGCTAGAATTGCTTTTAAACCTGATCGAAAACCCTAACAACATGATTGCGTATATGTGTGTGTGTGTGTGTGTGTGTGTGTGTGTGTAGCAAAATCTTTCCAGTGATATACATATTCTTGTAGCTCTACTTTGATATAAACTCAAGTGATGCACGTCTCAGCACTTTAACATGTAACTATCCCTTGATATGTGATCATTGAATGTTGAGTAGGTGAACAAATAACTAACAAAAGAACACCCTTCTCCTAGTAAATATTGGCAATTTATTCTGAAGAGCAACAAATGAAGCTGCCTGAGAGTTAACATTTTACAACTTGGTTTTTCTAAAAGCTTTTGATGTAAAGGTTCTTAAGGAAGTGAAACATAACAACATTGTTAGAAATAAAACAGAATAATTTAATTATGATAAAATGATGTTATTTCAGTGCCATATTACTAAATATATTTAAGACACAATTTCTAATCTTACATAAGCAGCATGGATTTTAATACATACCAGAGGAGTTTCCTTTTATACTATGCTGTTTGTCAGCTAATTTTAATTTTCTATAATATAGTAGCTTCTATATATGCAGGAGAACCAGTTTGCCCTCCTCTACCTGCTGCTTCTGCTCTACTGGCCTCCATGGGATGAAGGTGGCCCTTCAGAGTGGGAGATCAGGAAGACATCATCCTAGTGAGACTGCACCATTCCTGCTGGTCTCTGGACAATTTACTTAATGTTTAGGGGAGCCTTTGTGTTTATTTAACTTCATAATTTACCTCACCCTCATCATTCCACTTTTAAACTCAATTTCACCTGCATAACAAACCAGCAGGGTGATACTGAAGCAGTCATTTAACTTGTCTGACATTACTTCATTTGTAAAATAGAGATAATAATACCCACTTACAGGGTAATTATAAAGAATAAATGAAATGGAAGACTTAGTATCAATAACAGTTACAATTATTATTACTAAAAAAAGTAATTGTATGTGTGAACCCTATATTCTAGAACACTAACCTATCAATGTTGTCCAAAAAGGAATACTCATGCCCACATTCAGAAAATTCCTGGCACCCAAAACACATACCCCACGGAGGATTATGTCAAATATCTCCTCCACTATGAAGCTTTTTAAACTCCAACTTTATATCCTTTCATCCCCCTCTGCACACGGAAGAAGGAGCTGTTTCCCTCTGAGCTTTGTTCTCTTTCCTGGAAAAGCACACAGTACTTAAATCCTTTCAGCTAAACAATCAACCTTCAAAGGTTAAGGGTAGTTTACTCGGTTCTGTGGTTGGTAGGTAGCATGTACTAGATGTTTATTGCTTCCCATTAGTTTGTTGGCTGCTATATTCTGACCTGCAGATGAGAGTTTGGACTAGGAAATGCTCCAAGGTCCCTTTGTTAGCATCCTCAAGGGTGCTGGTTAAAGTGCAGGATTCTGGCCTCCACTCTCAGTGAGCCTGACTAAGCCAGTCAGTACGGGGTCCAGGACTTTTAAACAATCACTCCCACCACCACAAGCTGATTATTATGTACATGACCCCCTAACGGTCCCTTCTGGTTCTGAGATTCTGCTATTACATGAATCAGATAACTCACTTTGAATGTGCCCTTTTGCTCATTTCCCACGTCAACTCTACAATCTGCTTTTGATTATGGCAGAAAGAAAAAAGGCTTTACTTCTTTGCTTCCCATATAGCAACCAATTTTAATTGAGAATCAGTTGCCCACTGCTAATCACAGGAGTATTTTAGCATTCAAATTAGTAACATTCACATTAGTTTGGTTGTTGATAAAATGTTTCATGAAATTGTTTCAGAGTTCACGAGCCAGTCCTTTTTCACATAGATGCCTTAAAATGGCCTAACAAGTGTCACCTACAGCATGGCCAATTTAAAAAATGGTCTTTCTAGAAGCTTTAGAATTCCTTCTCTAGCTTCAAAGATAAAATGGATAAAATTCTATGAGATACAGATAGTACATCTAAAACCTACAAATCTTGCATACGGAGTTTGATCACTTTTTTAGTGATTGTATTCTCCCTCCTCCATCCCCAAGTATCAGTGCTAAAATCTTCATATTGTTTTTTTAAAAAAATGAAAAATAAGTGACTTAAGATGCAATATCAGGTAGAATAGATATAACGTTGAAGAATTCCACTTTTTCAAATAGCAATTTCCTGGCCACTTTGCATCCTCTAAACTCCTCAGGATCCTCTTACCAAATAGCCTATGCAGTTGGAGAACATAGGCACAGCATTAAGACCTTTGAGGAGAATCTTAGACCTGTGCTCGCCGGAAAGAAAGGGAAGATGAACATCACACAGTCATCTGATGTCTGGTATGTTCTGTTTTGTCCTTGGCACCTTCCTCTATTCAGAGGGTAAGAGTGTTCATATTTACTTTCCCTGCAGAAAAGTTCAGGAGAAAATGAGAGCAGGCATGCTTCCAACCCTCAATTGAATTACTAGCAAACTCTGATTAATTATTCTGGGGACTCCTGGTGGAAAATCTAACATAAATATGCAAGTTCATAAAGTATAATTAGAAAGAATAATCAATTTAATATATCTGCAACACTGTTGTTAAGAATGCTAACACTAAATATATTCCTTCCTTCAAACCTGTAAATAATCTTGATTCATCCTTAAATATTAGGGGATGTTCTCTCATCTGGTCCTGGCATATTCAGGGCTACCTACTACCCATCCTGAACTTCCCAAGAGATTATAAAGAACCCTCACACACATTGTATTTTTCCTTCAATATGCCTTCTTCCCCAAATTTCTGACAGTTGTCTAGATTTATCAGCTGAAAGGCCCACCTGGAAGATTTTTGGTCTCTGCATGGTGCATGTCCCTTTCTTATCCTTGTGCCAACTACAGATTTCACTACTTAAGAAAAAAGTTTAAAGCATATCATAGGTAGGAAATAACATATTTAACATGTATGTGTAGTTTACATAATAACAAATACCAATCACTAACTAGTCTCTATGTCAGTCAGGTTGAAAATTGAAACATCGAAGTGGCTTCGAAGGGCCTCCCTGATGATGGACCACATTTCACTCCTCTCAGAGGAAACAGTACCAACTTCTGTGACAATTATTTTGATCCTTCTTTTTGCAGTTTTGCTTCCTACACATACATCCAAACTATAGTCTGAATGCCCATGTCCCACTTAAATTCATATGATGAAAATCACCAATGTAATCATATTGAGGGGAAATTATTAGGTCTTGAGGGCTCTACTCTCATGAATGGGATTTATGCCCTTTTAAAAGAAGCCAGAGGCAGCTTTTGGTCCTTTCTTCCATGCAAGGACACAGCTAGAAGGCAATGTGGGAAGCAGAGAGTGAGCCCTTATCAGACGCTTAGTCTACGCTGTCTTAAAGTTGAACTTTGCAGCCTACAGAGATATGAGAAATAAATAGTATTTTGTTATAGCAGCAGGACCAAACTAAGACAATCCTTAATTGACCTAGTTTTGTACTGCCTATTCTTAACCTTTACACAAATAAAAATCTGTTGTATATTGAGACTTACTTCTCCTGCTCAAATTCTGCTGATGCATGAAGCTGTAGTTCATTTATGACCAGCATTTTTTTTTAAATAGAGAAGAAAAAATGAGAGAGAGAAAGAGAGAAACAATTTTATTTAGTTTTTCATCTGGTTTTCGTTGCTCTGACACTTAGGTGTATATGTGGTTCTGGGGTGGGAACCCAGGTCCTCAAGCATGCTAGGCAAGCATAATACCACTGAGCCACTGCTCCAGCCCCTATGGTCATCATTTTATACTATTTCACCATATAATCTAACCATAATTAGTTTGATGAACATTTTTTTCCAGTTTGGGTTATCAAAATCCTGTTATGAATGTTCTTATATCATTCCTTTGGTGCCCATTTCTAGAGCAGATCATGAAGAGCAGACTCACCAGATCAGAAGACAAACATATTTGCTTTACTAGATAATACCATATTGGTTTCCAAAATGATCGTACCAATTATGCTCCCCCCAGCACTGCAGGAGAGTTCTACTTGCTTCCCTTTTTGCCAGCACTCTCTCCAGAGAAGCCCAGGCCTCTTAATCCTCAACACGGTGCTTGTGGCCATTATTATAAATTTCTCAAATACAACATGTGATAGAATTCCCATGTATCACACCCAATATAGAATGTACCTTTTATTTGTCTTTTTTAAAGCTCAGATTTCAGTGCAAGCCTATAGGAAGCCGGTTACTGACCCTGAAGTCCATCCTGGCCCCTCTTAGCCTTCCAAAGTCACAGGTGCCCCAGTGTCCAAAAACATAACCAAAAGGTTACAGAAGAACTTGTTTCTAAAAAGAATGAGAAAAAAAAATAGAATGATCCTTTCTATCTTCCAAAGAAAATATTTCCTTATCTAATTTTTTCTAAGAATCTTCATCTTTGCTCAACCCTAAATATTACCCATCAGACAAGTGTGGAGGGAAATGTGGAGGTAAAAAGAAAAAACTACATAAAAATTCAAAAATTTTATTTTCGATACTAAAGCATTCATAATTTTTCAGCCTCAAGTGTCACAAAAGGTACTGAAGATTTTCATGCTTTGCAAGCTTTCCTGCAGAGCAAATAAAATGAGAAGGAATTCATTTGGATTCCTCAACTATATACCAAAAAGTCCACTCCTCAGATCCCTCAAATCCAAAGCAGCTTAACAATCAAAGCTTAGGCAGCATTGACCCTAGTTTCTTTTCTAGCGGGGAAGAGTTCTCCACAGCAAAACAGCCACCGTTGTCCTTGATGTAGATTTCTTGTTTCTTCAAGATTAGTAGGTGAATTGCCTAAAGTGGACGAAAGGTATTTTATGATTATTTGGAAGGGCGGTCACATTCTTCCTGAAATTCAGTGTGGGAATCATGGAAGCCAGTTGCCTTGGATTTAAAGGGAGTATGGACCAGATGTTGTTTTATATCCTTCTGCACTTTCACATTCTTTGACCATTACCTCTCATATCTCCAGCCTGAAGTCTGCCTGTCAGTGTTGTAAAATGGCACCTCAGTTTAAAATACCTTTCTATGCAAGTCATCTATAATTGTTCCTAAAAGCATAATGTATAGTTCAGTCAGTCCTGCAATTGCCAACTTAATCTCAGAAGCAGATAATTTAATGAAGCGTGATTCGTGCTGATTTCTTCACAGCATAGCAGCGTTGACATGGGAAGAGGTGTGACAGGTAGTATTCGTTGGCTCTTGGCAGGCATTTCTTCTTCCTTTTGACAGACCTCATTTGGGGATTTCCTCATTGTGTCCAGGGGAATCACTGTAACCTCATTTTCCTTCATGATAGCATGTAGGGTAAGCATATGACTCCATACTAGCCAATGGAGCCTGAGGAAAAGACCACTGAGTACTTATGGAGATAGCTATCATCTCTGATGAAAGTTGGAAGTATAAGAAGAGATAACCCTACCCTGACACCACTTCCTTCTGCTTTTGAATTTTGTCCTGTGAGGACACAATATTTAGAGCAGCTCTAGCCATAGTAACAGGAGGAAATGTTCATTGAATTCTTAGTATAACAAACTGCAAAGAGAGGAAGAAGATCCAGGGATGTCATGGAGCAGTTGAATAATCCTTGGCTGTTTTGCAACATAAAATTAATAACCCCCCATTATTTATTTAAGACACCTTTCTCCAGGTGTTCATATAGCATCACACTTCCTCATGTAAGGGTCTGAGATGCCTTAACGACACTGCTCTGAGGCCACAGATGGTTTTAGCCCTAGCTTCGTAGTTGATGAAAGGACCACATCTCTGAGATGTAGACGATTTGGTCACATGTCTCCTCCTGACACTATTACTAGGCAAATTATTGAAAGAGATAAGTTATGAAGCAATGCCTCCAAAATTCCTCAGTCTACTCAGCTGAGATATCCAGGGAGAAGAAAGAAGAGGCAGTTGCTTAGGGCACAAGCAAAGGCAATGCATAAAGACATGAGAAGCAGCTTAGCCTTGATGAATGTGTCCAGCATTTTACAATCTGAAAGTCTAGATGTAAGTTGTTTTTTGTTTTGTTTTGTTTTGTTTTTGTTTTTGTTATTTTTTTTAGAGAGAGAGAGAGGGAGGGAGGGAGAAGAGAATCAATTTTATTTAGATTTTCATGTGGCTTTTGTTGCTCCAAGACTTGATTGTATACGTGGTGCTGGGATTTGAACTCATGTCCTCATGTATGCCAGGCAAGTGCTGTATCCACTGAGTCACTGTTCCAGCCCCCAGAAGTTGTTTTAATATAATGTGTGCACACAAATTCTGTGGGTTAGATTAAAATATTGCTTTGAATTTGAGTAACAGTGATAGAGTGTTCTACTGCAGGTTCTGGTCTTGGTCTGCTCTCTTTTCTGGGTCATTATAGGTAATCAAGGTTATTGAATAATTCTGGCTAGTGAAATGTGAATAAGAAGAATGGAGAATTTCAGGGTATTTTTTTAAAAAGTGGATGAGGAACTTCTTTGAATTTCTCTTCTTTTTTTTGTACCTGTGACTATTTAATGTACTTTCTTGTCTTTGCTCCACTAACATATTGAGAGGGCTGAGGACAAGATAAACTTGTCACTTTAGTTCAGAGTTCACTAGACCAACACATGCCATGTCTTGACATGATGGAAAAGACTAAAATCTGGGACTAAGCTGAGGATGTACTTTTTTAATGGCAGTTTGAGGTATCATCCCCTGGAAGTAATTAAGTATGTGATCAAATGTTAGGCAGCAGTAGAAATTACTTGTGCTCAGCCCTATTCTTTTTTCACCTCTACTTTCTGAGCAGATTAGAATTTTCTCTGGGTTCAGATCTGAGTATCTTCTGGGCCAAGTGTATTAAAACCAGCATGCCACCTTCACAGGCATTTCATCTCCTTTGGCAATGAATGTAGAGGTCACATGTTAACACAGTGTCCTACAAGACAGAGAAAATCTTCCAAGTAGATGAAAGAGAGTTCCCCTAAACTGCCATAGATTTATATGAGTATGGAATTCTAAACCACTGAGCCTTTTGGAGTTCATTTGTTATTGCAGCAGTACCTATCGTATTCTGACTAATACAATTACATAATTGAAAGTGGGAAGATACAGCTTTTTCAATATAGTGATGCCTTCCTTCCTACTCATAGTGCCTCTTGAGTGCTCAGAGAAATTCCTCATGCAATGCACCATATTTACCTCCTCTAGACAATCTGACTATACCCAGGATCCATGTCCTCAAAAACATCCTTCTTCCTCTGGTAAATTGTATGATCTTACAATCTTGCAGCCTATATGCTGAAGAATTCACATTTAATCATGACCAATACAGGAATAATTTCAGACAGAATTTTTCGAGGAGGGAAGAGGTTTTTCAAGGAGGGAGACCCTGGTTTAAGTACCGTATGTGTAAGTCAAGGCCTACACAAATGCTTTTGCTTGAAATCTTTTTTTTTTATTTTTGAGCAATCTTACAATATTTTAACAAAACAATATAAAATGTGTATAAGATGTGTATATATTCTGGACATTGCAATTATCCCCAGGAGTGCCCCCCCCAATTACCCTCCCTTATCCCTCCCTTCCCCTTCCCATTATAACTAATACTAAAAATAGTATTAGATTGTAAAGCATTACATCTTATCTGAATTTAACTCATGTTTCTAGACCAACTTTCTCATTGTCCAGGGTCTAGTCCCCACCTCCACAGATGAGTGGAGACAATCGACCCTTAGATCTCTGGGTTAAGCTGATTTTACTCATCATGATCTCTTCCATAACCATCCATTTACCCTCGAAGGCTGC
>PVKS010008340.1:0-68766 GCA_004027875.1 Aplodontia rufa | reverse complement strand
CTCCTCTTCTTCCTCTTCCCCTTCCCCTTCCCCTTCCCCTTCGACTTTTCTTGCTATGTTGCCCAGGACGGTCTTGAACTCCTGGGCTCAAGCAATCCTCCCACCTCAGTTTCCCAGATAACTTGAACTATATGCAAGTGTCACTGCTAGGCAGGAGTTCAGGGACACCAAGATGATGGATACACCAAGAGGACAAGACAGGGACACCAGTCATGTCCCTGTACCGGACTCCCCATTACCACGACAGCTCCAGTCAATGAGGACTCATCACCATGACAACTCCTGCTGCAGGTTCAACATTTTAAAATGACCAGTGGGGTTAAAGTGGACAGTACGCTAATTAGACTTTCTAAAATAACCAATGGGAGAGGGCAATTGGACAAAATTCTGGTCAGGTATCACCAGGTAACCAATTGGAGCAAATGGGGCAAGATCTGCAATCCAGTCCTCACGGGGCAGGGAAGGCCTCTCAGCTCAGCCTGGAAGATCCTAATTTCCAAACACCTGAGACTCTTGCTCGGCCCACTCTGCTCTGCCTAATCGAGTGCTCCTTCCACCCTCACCTTCAGTAAATCCATACTGTGCCTGTTCTTTTGTGTGTTTTGCTCAATTCTTTGTTTGGGACACCAAGGGCCTGGATCCAATGACTGGATAGGCTGACGATAACACCAGTGCGTCCAGCTTGTTTTTGTAAAAAATCTTTTAGAGATAACTTAAAGAACTATGAAGCTCTGGCTTTCATGCTTACTGAATGGTATGCTTATCTTTTCTGCCAAAAGGAATTGTGTGAAGATTAGCAAGGTATACATTTGAGGTTGATTGTAAGGGAAACAGTGTCATTTGTAGGTTTGGAATTACCCAAGAGGCTGGGTCGTGCAGTGGGAATCATGTTGGATTAGAAATTCTGAGGTATAGTTTTCTTGATTTGTTTTTCATCAGATTTATCACTGGAGTATAGGAACACAATTGATTTATCTTGTGTTCTGCTACTTCACTGAATTCTTTTATGAGCTCTAGAAGTCTTCTGGTGGAGTTGGTTTTTTTGATCTTCTAAATACAGGATCCTGTTGTCATCAAATAGAGATAATTTGAGCTCTTCTTTTCCTATGTGAATCCCTTTAATTTCCTTCTCTTGCCTGATTGCTCTGCCTAGAGTTTCAAAGACTCTACTGAATAGGAGTGGTGAAAGTGGTCATCCTTGTCTTGTTCCTGTTTTCAGAGAAAATGCTTTCATTTTTTTCTCTATTCATATAATGCTATTTGTCATGTACAACCTTTACAGTGTTGAAGTAAGTTTATTCTATCCCTAGTTTTTCTAGTGTTTTAAACATGAATGGGTACTATACTTTGTCAAATGCTTTTTCTGTATGTCATGAGGTAATCATGTGATTTTTGTTCTTAACTCTATTTGTATGGTAAATTACATTTATTGATTTCTGTATGTTGAGTCAACTTTGGCCAAAAAAAATATTTTGGGAATCAATCTAACAGAGGAAACAAAGAACCTCTATAAGAAAAAACTATATAATACTATGGGCTGGAGCAGTGGCTCAGTGGTTGGAGCACTTGCCTGGCATACACAAGGACCCAGGTTCAAACCCCAGCATCATGTATACAACCAAGTGTTGGAGAAAAAAAACAAAGGCCAGATGAAAAACTAAATAAAGTTGATTCTCTCTTTGAAACAACAAAACAACTATAGAGCACTAAAGAAAGAAATTGAAGAGAGCCTCAGAATATGGAAAGACTGCTCATGTTCTTGGATAGGCAGAATTAATATTGTCAAAATGTGCATGCTACCAAAAGTGCTATACAGGTTCAATGCAATTCCCATCAAAATTCAATGACATTCTTCACAGAACAGCAGTTATAACATTCATTTGGAAAAATAAGGGACCCAGAATAGTCAAAGAAATCCTTAATGAGAAAAATGAAGCAGGAGGCGTCACAACACCAGACCTCAAAGCACTCTACAGAGCTGTAGTAACAAAACCAGCATGGTACTGGCACCAAACAGGCATGAAGACCAATGGAACAGAATAGAAGACACAGAGACACACCCACATAAATAAGTTATCTGATCCTAGACAAAGGTGCCGAAAAATATAAGTGGAAGAAAGGGTAGCCTTTTAAACAAATGGTGCTGGGAAAATTGGAAATCCATATGTAGTAAAATGGAATTTAACCATAGCTATCACCCGGTACAAAAGTCAACTCAAAGTGGATTCAAGATCTAGGAATTAGACCAGAAACCCTGCAACTGCTAGAAGAAAATGTGCTTCCAACACTCCAACATGTTGGCCCAGGAACTGAATGCCTTAACAAGGCTGCTAAAGCTTGAAAAGTAAAATAAAAAATCAATAAGTGAGGTGGCTTCAAATTAAAAAACTGCTTCACAGAAAAGGAAACAAGAGCATGAAGAGAGAGCCTACAGAATGGGAGAAAATCTTCGCTAACTCAGATAGGGCATTAACATCCAGGATACACAAAGAACCCGGAAAACTGCCACCAAATAATCCATTCAAAAATGGGCAAAAGACTAAACAGACACTCCTCAACAGAAGAAACACGAATGATCAAATATATGAAGAAAATACGCAAGGTATTTAGCAATTAAGGAAATGAAAATTAAAACTGCATTGAGAGTTCACCTCAGTTCAGTTGGAATGGCAACTTTCAATACAAGTAATAACAAATGTTGGTGAGACTATGGGGGAAAAGGTATGCTCAATCATTGCTGATGGGACTGCAAATTAGTGACATCACTCTGGAAAGTAGTATGAAGATTCCTCAAAAAGCTAAGAGTGGAACTACCACATGACCCAGCTATCCTGCTCCTTGGTATATATCCGAAGAATTTAAAATCAGCATACTACGATGACATAGCCAAATCAGTGTTATAGCAGCACAATTCACAATAGCCATGCCAGCCTAGATGTTCTTCAATAGATGAATGGATAAAGAAAATGTGGTATATATATACATATATATATATGTATACATATACACACACAATGGAGTATTACTTAGCCATAAAGAAGAATAACATATGGCATTTGTTGGTAAATGGATGGAACTTGGGGACTATCAAGCTAAGTGAAATAAGCCAGTCCCCAAAAGTCAAAGGTCAAGTGTTTTCTCTCATATGTGGAAGCTAATCCAAAATAAGGTGGGGGGATTAAAAAATAGAAGAAAGATCAGTTGAGCAAACAAAGGGAAATGAAAAGAAGGGAGGAGGGATGGGATAGGGAAAGACAGTGGAATGAATCTGACCTAACTGTCCTAGGTGCCTATGTGAACAAACCATCTCATCATCATGCATTTCCATAAGATGCTAATAAAAAAAAAACTAAGTAAATAGCAGAGAGACAGTAGAGGGAAGGGAACAGGGCAGGGGAGGGGAAGAGGGAGCATTGGGGACTAGATTACAGCAAATTATATTCTAAGCTTTTCTAATTGTGTCAAAGTTCATCCTAATATTATATGCAATTGAAAAGAACCAATTAAGGGGTTGGGGATTTAGCTCAGTGGCAGAGTGCTTGCCTAGCATGCGCATGGCCCCAAGTTCAATCCTCAGCCCTGAAAAAAAAAAAGAACCAATCAAAAAAAAAAAAGGAAATTCTGAGGTTGGCTTCTAGAAGTGGAAGGCCTGATGTCACAAATTTACTGCCTGACATGGGCAAGTTGCTGCAGCTTGTTGGGTCTTCATGAACTGATAATTAATGGCTGCAATTCTCTCTCCTTCATGGATTGGAGGGAGAGAGAGGCGCTGGCTCTTGCAGTGAGCACAATAGTGTCCCCCAAAAGATATGTTTAAGGCCTAATTCTTTTTTTTAAAGGGTGGGGGAGACAGTGAGAGAGTCAATTTTATTTAGTTTTTTGTCTGATTTTTGTTGCTTTGACACTTAGTTGTGTACGTGGTGCTGGGGTTTGAACCCAGGTCCTCGTGCATGCCAGGCAAGCTCTCTACTGCAGAGGCTCCTCAAAGCCTAATTCTTGGTACCTGGGAGTGTGACTTTATAGGAAAACAGGGTCTTTGCAGATGCAATTAAAGATCTCAGGATGAGTTAGGTGGCCCTAAATTCAATGCCTGGTGTTCTTATGACAGACAGGGGAGAAGGCCATGGGAGGAGCCATGTGAGGACAAAGGAAGAGATAAGGGCAATGGCTATAGGCCAAGGTACACCTAGAATGGAGGAAGCTACCAAAAGGTCGAAGGTTGGAGGAAGGCATGGAATGGATTCTCTCTCAGAACTTCTAGAAGGAACCACCCCTGCGTGCACCTTGACTTTGGCATCCAGAACTGTGAGAGAATGTATTTTTGTTGTTTGAAATCACCAAGTTTGTGGCCATTTTTGCAGGAGCCCCAGCAAATGAATACAGTCCCTTACAGATTAGCAGGCACTGTCACAAAAAGTCCTTTCCCCTGCTGACCCACAGGTAATGCTCACCACACCTGATGATGAGAAGCCAGGCCAAACACCTACTGAATTCTGATAAGAGTTGTATTAGTTTCCTGTGGCTGCTGTAACAAATTATCACAAACTGGGTAAGGTAAAACTACTCATTTTTATTTTTTTATATGGTCCTGGAACTCAGAAGTCCACAGACAGTCTTGCTGGGCCAGAATTAAGGTGCCACTAGGGCCTTGCTCCAGACTCAAGGGGGGAACCAGCACCTTGCCTCTTCCCATTCTGGTAGCTACCAGGCTTGGTTTCTGGCTATACCATGCCCATGTTCAAGGCCAGCATCTCTTTCACCTCAGTCTTCATGTGGCGAGCTCTGTGTATGTCAAATCTCCCTCTAATAATACTTGCCCACCTGGGTGATTCAGGTTAAGATCCCATAAATCACCTCTGTAGAGACTCTTTTTCCATGTAGGTAACTACAAGTTTTTAATATCTTTGAAGGCCACTGTTCAGCTGGCCACAGAGGTTTAGATGGTACTTTTTTTAATGTGTCCGATGAAGTCATACAGTGATAGGGTTGGAAGCTTAACTTCATTTAACTTACTCTTTCGCTCCTATCACCTACAGTGGGTTTGGGGTGAGGATAGGTCTTCAGAGAACCTTCTGAATCAATGTTGTTTTCTCAATTTTGTTTCCTGCACTCCTTCAATCCCCTCCCATTGTGACAATTCCCATCCCCTGCCTTCAAAGTCCTGCCCCTTCCCATAGTTTAGGACCTGTTCCTTCTCTCCCCAGGAATCCTGTGATCTCTTCCAGTTCAGCGCTGATGGCTGGGGCTATGAGCTGGACCCCCACGGCTGGGGGCTGACGTGGTACCTTGTTGCTTACAGCAGTGCCCTCACCTTGTGTACCCCTGGCCATTTTCCTTATGAATCACCCAAGAACAAACAAAGCTTGGTACCGAGGACTGCATTTCTTCCTAAGACAATCCAGTCTAAAATTGCACATAAAAATGCTTTTGAATCCACTCCTGGAAAATCTATAACCCTAGCATTATTGAATCAAAGACTCTTCCTGCCTCTGTTCTCATTCTCAGGGATCTGAAAGACCCAGGAATAGCTCTGCCTGAGTCACTGGGATGAATGGTGCGTGCTTGAACATACAGTTTCCAGCCTCTACATTTATCTCCCAGTAGAAGTGTGTGTTTTCATCTAGCTCCACAATTATAAGTGCATTAGAAAACAGGAAGGAGAAGAAAGTATGAGCTCAGAGGCGGCAGGGGGCTAAGATGATACAAGAGAGTCATTGAGAGGAGGATAAACCAGGAAGAAACAATGAGCAGGCAGGAAATCATCCTGGGAGGGAGAAGCACAGAAAGTTCTTTTCTGAGAGTGCTGGGGACAAGGCTCTTGGCTCCTGAAGCAATTTCAAATATGGAGGGTCCTTAGAAAGAACACAAAATTATAAATAGAGAATCATTGCGTTGGAGGAAATAGAAAAGTCTTGAAGCTTGAGCGTCATTAGCCTTAGGGCACATCCTCTGCCTCTGGGTGGGAATCCAGGCCACCATTCACCTTAGAGTTAGTTAAATGGTTCAAGTCCGTTACTCTCATTTCCCCATGTTCTGATCTGAGCTAAAACATTAGAATTATACATGTACACATATATGTACATTTATAAGTTAACATTATACATTAAAATGTTAAGAACCTTTCAAATGAATCTGTAGGGGAAAACTTTACACATAAAGTAGGTTTTTTAGAAAATCATAAAATAAAATAATGTTTTTTATAATATTTCATAGTCTAGGACACCCTTTCAAAAGCTCCCTCTCCCTGGTACTAGGGTTTGAACTCAGAGGTGCTCTACCACTGAGCTCCATTTCCAGTCTTTTTATTTTGAGACAGCATCTCACTGAGGTGCCCAGGCTGGCCTTGAATTTGCTATCCTCCTGCTTCAGCTTCCTGAGTGGCTGGGATTATAGGAGTGTGGTACATGTCTGTCTCCAAGACCTTTGCTTCATTCAATTCTGAGAAGAACCCTGCAAAGAAAATTCTGGGGGCTGGAGCGGTGGCTCGGTGGTTACGGCACTTGCCTGGCGTACGTGAGTACACGGGTTCAAACCCTGGCACCACGTACACAGCTAAGTGTCGGAGCAGTGAAGGCCATGTGAAAAACTCAATAAAAATTGATTCTCTCCCTCTCTCTCTCACTGTCCTTCTCTCTTTAAAAAAATAAAAAAGAAAATTCTGTATTTTATCCCATTTTCTATAGGGGAAACTAACATTGAAGAGTTGGGACATTTGCCTTAGCACACTGTTTATGGGGGTGGGGTGGGTTGGGACCCTGGTGACACTTGCCAGCATAATGCTGTGTGTGTGTGTGTGTGTGAGAGAGAGAGAGAGAGAGAGATCCACAACTAGCAAGCACTTTTTTTAAAAATCGGTGCATTATAGTTGTACATAATGATGGGATTTGTTGTCATATATTCATAGATGGACACAATACAGCAATATGATTTGGTCAACATCCCGCCCCCCCTGCCACACCTCCTTACCTCCCTCCTCCTGTTCCCCAGATCCCTTGCCTCTCTTTCTGGGTCCTATATTTTTCCTAAAATATTCAAGTATAGTGACATAATTCTCATATCTATGAAGAACATTTTTTACATACATGACTATAATATATACAGTAACATACTTATAAATGCTGGGAGTGTACCTTGCTTTAACTCAGTTCCAATATTTCCCCTTCTTCTCCCTTCCTATCCACTTGTTATTTTTAGATATATATTGACAATAGGATTAAACATTTACATTTTTGTAAAGGCATGCAGTATAGCTTATTCAAATACCTTATGCAGTATCTTGCAACTGTATCTCATAAATAGTGACATATTACATTTTTCTTACAATTCACTTTTCACTATTTTTTTCTTTTCTTTTTAAAAAATTTTTATTAAGGAGTTGAGCTGTCAAAGAATCTTAAATGCATACGAAGTGACAATATGATATGCGTTTGGTCTTAAATCATAGTTTCCCCCACAATGCCTACTCCCGTCTCTTGATTCTTCTATATTACACCCCTAGAAGAGATATAAATGTATATATGTTTGTAAATTTTCCAGAATTAAATGATGGTTTAAGTATCATTTGACTTCTCAGGGGGTTGACGCATAGGCTACATTGTTGGTTGTCTCCCTGGACCCCTCCCTATTCTCCCTTCCTCTCCCTATCCTTCTTCCCTTCCTCCCTCCCCCACCTACCTGTCTATGGTCCCCCTAGATTATGTGTCACTGTGCTTTTGGTGGGTCTAATACATGAGTTTGACTACCTTTTCCCCAAGCCTGGGTTTAGCTCCAGCCTCCCCAAATGAGGGAAAACATTCAGCCCTTGACTCTGGGTTTGGCATGATTTCTTCCATTCTACCAAACACTTCTGCTTACAAAGACTGGGCAGAGGGCAGTGGAGGTGACCAAGACCAGGCCGGATGACAGGGCTCACCTCAGCTGCCTGCCACTGCATCGATTCGGCTTCCTGTCTCACCCTCGCCCTGGCTCTCTCAGGGCCTAGCTCCACAGGCAGCCCAGCAAGTAATTAGCTTCTAATCGGCCCAGTGAGCTGTAAGCAAGGCACAGGGAGGCTCTGGGGCATTGCTTCAGAGCCGGCTTGTCCTTCTCTGCAGGCAGCCCCAGCCCCTGAAACTTGCTGTCCTCTCCTGAACCAGACTCTCAGTTCCAGTCAGGAAATCACAGGGGAGAAGTCTAGTCTGCAGCCTCTGAATGTCGGGGCCCCAAATAAAATTGTTTACAGGCCACATTTTGTTCCCATCCAAAATGAAAAAACTTATCCTGAATCCCAAGGGGGAGACGCGTTCATCCTGCAGAGGAGGGACAGACTTTGTTATTAGCTAAGTTTCCTAGCTGTTCCTTCCCACCCCGCCTCTGGCTTAGCTTTGTACCATAACTTCCCCTTTCCCAACCTCCAAAGAAGGCCAGGCCTTGCCAACGGAAATACCCTTTAGTGGCTAGAACAGAGGCCCAGGAGAGAAAACCAGATGAAATTTGTTTGTTTGTTTGGTACTGGGAATTTAATCCCCCGGGCACTTAACCACGGGGTTACATCCCCAGTCCTTTTTATATTTTATTTTGACACAGTCTTGCTGAGTTACTAAGGGCCTCACTAAGTTGCTGAAGCTGGCCTTGAACTTGCAATCCTACTGCCTACGCCTCCTGAATCACTGGGTTCACAGGCTTGTACCACTGCGTCTGGCTCAGGTGAAGTTGTTTTTTTTTTTTTTTTTTTTAAAGAGAGAGGGACAATAAGAGAGAGAGAGAAAGAGAGAGAAAGAAAGAATCAGTTTTTATTTAGGTTTTCAAGTGGCTTTCGTTGCTCTGACACTTCGTTGTGTACGTGGTGCTGGGGTTCAAATCCACATCCTTGAACTTGCCAGGCAAGCGTCGTAACCACCGAGAACCCCTCCAGGCCCTCAGGTGACGTTTTGAAAGAAGAGATAGTGGGGTACTTGTGCTACAGGACAATGGTGAAAAGAAGAGAAATAAAATTTAGAAACTGTACAGAGGACTTTTTAGTATTTGAGAAATACAAAGAAAATACTTGAGTTTTCTTACATTATTTTTAATTATATGAGTGGCTTTTTTATTTTTATTTTTTATTTTATCTTTTTAAAGAGAGATTGAGGGGAAGGGGGAGAGAGAGAGAGAATTGATTTTATTTATTTTTCCATTTGACCTTTGTTTCTTGGACACTTATCTGTGTATGTAGTGCTGGGGTTTGAATCTGGGTCCTCACACTTGCCAGGCAAGTGCTCCAACCACTGAGCCACAGCTCCAGCCCATAAGTGGCTTTTAAGAAAAATTTTTTAGGGGCTGGAGCGGTGGCTTGGCAGTTATGGCGCTTGCCCTGTGTGCGCAAGTACACGAGTTTAAATCCCAGCACCCATGGACACAACTAAGTGTCAGAGCAACGAAAGCCAGGTGAAAAACTCAATAATAATTGATTCTCACTCTCTCTTTCTCTCTCTCTCTTATTGTCCTTCTCTCTTTAAAAAAAAAAAAAGAAAAAAATTTAAAACTAAATGCTGGGGGCTGGAATATGGCTCAGCAGTTATGGTGCTTGTCTGTCATGAGCAAGGACGTGGGTTCCAACTCCTGCACCATGTACACAATGAAGTGTTGGAGCAATGAAAGCCACATGAAAAACTAAATAAAATCGATTCCCTCTCGCTCTTTCTTTCTCTCTCTCTCTCACTGTCCCTCTCTCTTTCTGAAAAACAAAATAAAACAAAACAAAACAAGACAAGACAAAAACTAAAACTAAAACTAAAACTAAATGCTGGCCTGGTTTGAGCCGTTTGTGCTGTAGCTTTATAAACATCATAACTACAGATTAAAACCCTTACTGATAAATCAGAGAAAAGACATGAGAAATTACGTACTGCTGGGTGTGAGGGGTTGTCACCTAAAGGTTAAGACCTTGTCGTCCTTGAAAAGTTAAGTGGCAACACTCTAATCCTGAACTTAGAGGGTCACATTTTGAAAAAATGTATTTGCCACATTTTTGCAGCAGGGTCCTGGTTACTCCTCACAGTTACAAACATTATCTTGGAAATTTGGAAAATCACCATTCTGCTGTTGCCCACCCCTACCCCAAACCCTCCATGTCATTGCTCCTTCAAACAGGAGCTGTCCAAAGCCCCCACCCAAACCCCCCACCTCAACCCACCCCTGATAACACTAATTGTTTTGTCCTAATTGCTTGCAGAAAATGATATTTTGTTGCATTGTTTATTGTTCTAGCATGATCCCTCCCCCATGCACACCACGCCCAGTCATCTGCCAATCGCCACCATCATGGACCTCAGGCCTGCCCTGATGCATGAGATGCCTAGCGTCCACGAAGCACCAGATGGTCATGGAAATATGACCCTCTGTGCAGCTGCCTCCCAACTTCTACTGAAGGGCCCCAGATAGACCCTCCGGTGAGTTTCCCTGACTGCCACAGCCAACGCCCCACTGTCAGCATGAAGAAGCCGGGATGGTTATCGACAGTCCCCTGGCTGCAGTCAAGGACCTCTTCAGAGGGGAATTGAGGCAGGAGATAGATTATCTACAGGCAGATAGAAAATGGGGACCTTGGAGAATGGTACCCTAAAACCCCAGACTAAAACCCCAGTGCAAAACCTTTCGGATTTTGGCTGCCTGAGTAGAAGGCCCCACTCACGAGTAGCTGACCAACTCCAATTTTTGGCAGGACTGCTCTAACCAAATTCAATGCCTCCATTTGTTTTAACACTCACCTTAGCCCCCACGCTCCTTTATGCTTTATGCCATTTCCTTCCCCTCTAACACCCTGAGCAGTGAGGGGAGTAGCCAGTATGGGGTATCTCCAAGCCCACTGTGACCACCCACCACACTCCTGTTAAAAGTTCCCTCCAAGGAATCCTCAAAAAATTATGAATGAGCCCACCATATGATCCTGCTATTCCTCTCCTGGGTATTTTTCCAGGGGATTTAGAATCAGCACATTACAGTGACACAGCAAAATCTATGCTCATAGCAGCTCAATTTACAATAGCTAAATTATGGAACCAACCCAGATGTCCCTCACTGGAGAAAGGATCCAAAAACTGTGGTACATATATACCATGGAATTTTACTCAGCAATTAGAAACAATGATGCAGCCTTTGAAGGTAAATGGATGGCTATGGAAGAAATTATGCTGAGTAAAATCAGCTTAAACCAGAGAACCAAGGGTTGAATGTCTTTCTTTTTTTTTTTTTTTTAAAGAGAGAAGGACAGTGAGAGAGAGAGAGACACACACACAGAGAATCAATTTTTATTGAGTTTTTCACATGGCTTAAGTTGCTTTGACACTTAGTTGTGTACATGGGTTGCTGGGGTTTGAACCCGTGTACTTGTGCATGCCGGGCAAGCACCGTAACCACCAAGCCACTGCTCCAGCCCTCGAATGTCTTCACTCATCTGTGGAGGCTGGAGCTAGACCCTGGCCATTGAGAAAGGAGGTCTATTATCATGTGTTAAACCCAGATAAGGTGTAATGTTACACAACCTAACACTCTTTTAGAGAAGTTGTGGGAAGGGGAAGGGAGGGATTAGGGTGGGTAATTGGGAGGGGCACTCTTGGGGGTAAATCTAATCCTCAGAATATATACATTTTATATTATTTTGTTAAAAACTTGTATGATTGTACAACAAATAAATTTCTCAATTAAAAAAAAAAGTTCCCTCCAAGACCCTGCCTGCAGCTCAAGCAAGTTATCTTCTGTCACCTCTCTGGATGCTTCAATTATAATCAGGGAGTCCCTTTCCTAGGTAGAATTAACACTTACATCTGTTTACCCACTAACTGGATGAAAATTTGATATCATTGACCCAACTCATTATATCCCTTTAGAGTCTGGAATGGTGGATATGGAAAGTTACCAGAAATCTCTCATGAGAGCCAGACAGCAAACCCCCTGCTCACTGTTTTGAAATGTACTCACTTGGGCCCCTATCGGAATCTATTGGCTCTGAACCCTTGTTACCAAAACTCCTGTTTTAACCAGAAAACTCGAAACTTGGTCCCCTACGATTTCATTCCCTCCATATCTACCCCAGGCTGTAAGTGGCAGGTGGGTCCCAGACTCTACCGGCCCCCCCTCTGCGGGTTTCTCCTGAATAAACCTGTGTTGCTGTTGAGCAGCTGCTCTCTTCTCTCTCTCTCCGAGAGAGAGACAGTGAAAGAGAGAGAGACAGTGAAAGAGAGAATCAATTTTATTTAGTTTTTCATGTGGCTTTTGTTGCGCTAGTGTTTTGTTGTGTACGTGGGTGCTGGGGTTTGAACCCACGTCCTTGCGCATACCAGGCAAGTGCTGTAACCACTGAGCCACCGCTCCAGCCACTCTCCTCTCTCTTCCCTTCATTCGCCTCTTTCCTTACCACCCCCAAGCTGCATTTTTCAGGCTTATTGAAGGATTGGTGTAAAATTGAGGGGAAAGACTGGAGCAGCAATAGGAAAACCAAAACCCCATATTTCCTTGTCAGTAAGTGCTGCTCTCACAAAATGGCAAAACACCCTTAACTTTTTCAAGCGGGAGAAGAAACAGGTTCAAAATCCACTGGGCAGCTTTTTCAAGATGCATGGACTTGCCATCTGAGTAATTTTCCCCCTGTTGTTTTCTGATACAGTGGCAAAGCATTGTTTGAGAAAAGTCTGTAACACGATTATCCAACAGAAGGCGGTTTTGACGATTGTTATGGACTTGTGATGATACAGTCCCTGACAAGGCCATCAGCCTGAGAACTGCAATCTGTGGATGCAGAATGAACCACACTGTCACCATGGCTAAGAAAAGATGGCAGGAAAAAACCTCCATTCTTTGTACTCCGTCTGAAAGACTGTACAGGATACGAAGGTGGCTTACATTCTCAACTCTTTGACAGAGAAGTGTTGGAAAGGCTAGAAAATACTACTCAGGGTATGAAGAAAGAGTTATGCCCTTGAACTTCCAGCTTGGAAAGGCAGAAGGTTCTATAGCTTTCAGGTCATAAATTGCCTTGTCTTTGAATATGGAGGAAGAATGAAATATACATGCACATATACTCTTACCTAGGGATTAAAATTATATATATATACACACACATATATATGATTATATAAATTATATATATATACACACGTATATAATTTAAAGCATAAAAAGCTCATGGTCAAAAAAATCAAAATAGTATATAGGAAGAGAATATGAAAAGGAAAAGTCTCTTAATTCCTTTCTACATTCCTGATTCCTACTTATTCCCATCCCATCTCCATTTTTTTCCTTAAAGGCAACCCCTTTTTTTGGTTATTGGAGATTGAACCTGGGGCACTTCACCTTCACCTGGGGCTGGATAAACCCAGCCTGTTTATCCATTTATATATATTTTTTTAAATTTTGAGACATGGTCTTGCTAAGTTGCTGTGGTCCTCGCTAAGTTGCTGAGGCTGGCCTTGAACTCGCAGTCCTCCTACCTCAGCCTCTGTAGTGACTGGGATGATAGGCATGTGCTACTTGTGCTTGACTGAGCTAACCACACTTTGTGTTTTGTTTTGGAAATGTTCTGGGATTACAAAAAATGAGCTTTTTTCCTCATTTCCCCCTCACCCCTTGTTTTTTCAAAGAGACAGGGACAGAGAGAGAGAGAGAGAGAGAGGGAAAGAGAGAAGCATTTTTTGTTTTAGTTTTTCATGTGGCCTTTGTTGCTCTGAGATTTCGTTGTGTACGTGGTGCTGAGGTTTGAACTCGCGTAGTCGCTGGGCAAGTGCCATAACTGAGCCACTGCTCCAGCCCCCCATTTCCTCTTTTTAAAACCCTAAATGGGATACTATAAAATTACATTCTGCAACTTAAATTTTTTTCCTATTTAACAGCGTATCTGTTATAGTGCTTTTTGTCACATTAGCTTATTTAGAACTATGTAATTCTTAAAAAAACTGTCTTCTTTTAGATTGAAAAGTAAATGCATTACAGAAAGGAAATGGGAGACAGCTGGTTTTAGACAAATATGAACTAATTACTATAAAAGGTTAATCATATTCCCTCTGTAGGGAGAGAGGAATATCAGATGCAGGAAACACATTTTCTCTCTTGCTCATTCTCTCTCTCCTCTCTCTTTTTTTTATTTTAAGAGAGAGAGGGACAGTGACAGAGAGAGAAAGAGAGAATCAATCTTATTTAGTTTTTCATGTGGCTTTCTTTGCTATGACACTTTGTTGTGTTACGTGGTGCTGGGATTTGATTCTGCGTCCTCGAGCATGCCAGGCAAGTGCTATAACCGCTGAGCCACTGCTCTAGCTCCCTAGCTCACACTCTTATGTGCAAAAATTATTCAGAATTATTAAGATAATTTAAACAATAACTTGGGTCCTTGATAATTTTATCAGGTCATATAAAAACAATACTTATTTTTTCACTTTTATTAGTGCATTAAAGTTGTGCATAATGATGGGTTTCTTATTACACATTCATACATGCACACAGTTTAACAATATTATTTGGCTAATATCCCACCCAAGCACTCCCCTCATCCTCCTCCCATGCCATGGTCCCTTTTTTCTGCTGATTGGTGCAGAATATACTCCCCCAGCCCTGTGCCCTCCCTTTCTTCCCTCTCCTCTCCCCTTCTCCTACCTCTACCCCACTAGATTTCCTTTAGTTCATCTATTAATTTGTATTTGAACGGGTTCTTTGTGTAGTCTCTCTCCCTCCCCCTTTGCTTTTACTCTAGCTTCCGCAAATGAGACAAAACAGGATTTCTGAGTTTGTCTAATTTCACTCAGCGTGATGGTCTGCATTTCCATCCATTTGTCAGTGAATGCTGTGGTTTCATTCTTTCTAATAGCTGAGTAGAATTTCATTGTATGTATATACCACACTTTCTTAATCCACTTGTCTAGGTTGATTCCATAATTTAGCTACTGTGAATTGTGCTGCTATAAATATTGATGTGGCTTTGTCACTATACTATGCTGATTTGGGAAGACTCCCAGGAGTGGGATAGCTGGGTCATATGGTGACCAAGGGTTCCATCCCTATTTTTTTTTTTTAAAGAGAGAGAGAGAGAGAGAGAGTGAGATATTGAGAATCAACTCTATTTTTTCATCTGGCCCTTTGCTTTTCTGGCACTTAGATGTGTGCTGGAGTTTGAACTCGAATCCTCGTGCTTGCCAGGCAAGGGCTCTAGTCACTGAGCAACCACTCCAGCCCCTGCATTTCTCTTATTGCTAGAGATGTTGAACATTTTTTTTTTTATGTATTTACTGGCCATTTGTGTTTCTTCTACTGAGAAATTTCTGTTTAGTTTTCTTGCCTATTTGTTGATTGGATTATTTGTTTTTTTGTGTGTGTGTGCTAAGTTTTTTGTATATTCTAGATATTAGTCCCCTATCAGAGGCGTAGCTGGCTAAGATTTTCTCTCATTCTGTAGGCTCTCTCTTCACAGTCTTAATCATTTCCTTAGCTGTGCAGAAGCTTTTTAATTTAATGGCATCCCCCTTATTGATTCTTGGTTTTATTTCTTGCCTAAAGAGTCACTACTTGGGGCTGAAGTGGTGGCTCAGCGGTTTCGTTGCTTGCCTGGCAAGCACGAGGACCCAGGTTCAAACCCCAGCACCACGTACACAGCTAAGTGTTGGAGCAACTAAAGCCATGTGAAAAACTAAATAAAGTTGTTTCTCTCTTTCTCTCTCTATCCCTCTCTCTTTAAAAAAAAAAGTCAGTACTTCTTGACTCTTAAAGAATAAAAGTAAAGGTGGTCTTTTATATAAAACAAACAAAATGATCTCTTTTACATTAACATGATGGTCTCCTTATTAGACACTTCCCCCTTTTGGTCTATGAGGCTTTTTTTTTTTTTTGATGGTACTGGGAATTAAACCCAGGAGTGCTTAATCCCTGAGCCACATCCTAGCCCTTTTTTCATTTTGAGACAGGGATTCACTAAGTTGCCAAGGACCTCACTAATTTGCTGAGGCTGGTTTCAAACTTGTAATCCTCCTGCCTCAGCCTTCCCAGTTGCTGGGATTACAGGTCTATGTCATCATACCCAGCTCTGAAGGTTCTTCATTAACAATTTTATATTTGTCAAAGGGCTTCAAAATGGTCATTACATCGTCCTTAATGAAGTCATGTGAGGAGTCAGATAAATCCATGAAAACTTGACTGATGATTGGCCAAATGTAAATATTTGGTTTTTATCTGAGTTTTCCAGACTAACAACAAAATATCATAGACTAGGTGGCTTACACATAACAGAAATTTATTTTTCACAGTTCCGGAGCCTTGAAAGTTAAAGATTTAGTGTCTGATGAGGGCTTTTTGGTTTATAGGTGGACAAGTTTTCTTGGTGTGTCCTCACATGACTGCAGGAGCAACACACCTGGGAGGACTCCATTATAAGGGTACTAATGCCATTTCAGGGTTAATTACCTCCCAAAGCCCTGGCCTCCTGGTACTATACCTTACCATTAGGATTTCAACATATGAATTTGGGGGGTGAGGCGGACATTAATATGCAGTTCATAGCATTTTGTTCCTAGGGTTCTCCAGAGAAACAGAACCCATAGTGGTTGTGTGTGTGTGTGTGTGTGTGTGTGTGTGTGTGTTTAATTATGGGGATTACGAAGGTGAAAAGTCCCATGATCTACTGCCTGGGAGTTGGAAAACTAGGAAAGCGTGTGGTGTATTTCCCAGTCAAACCTGAAGGCCTGAGAACCAGGGAAGCCAATGGTATAAGTCCTAGTCCAAGGCCAAAGTTCAGAGAACCAAGAGCTCAGATGTCTGAGGACAGGAAAAGATCAATATCGGAGCTCCAATGGGTGCATATTTGCTCTTCCTCTGCTTTCTTGTCCTATTCAGACCTCAGCAAATTGGAAAATGACCATTCACATTGGTGAGGACAACTTCTTTATTCAGTCTACCAATGTAAATGCCCACCACTTCTGGAAAACTCAGATACTCAGAAATCGTGTTTTATCAGCTCTCTGGACATCCGTTAGCTCAGTCAAGTTGACACAGAAAATTTAACCATCACATGGACAGGGGACGTAGCATAGTGGTAGAGCAATTGCCTAGTATCTCCGAGGCCCTGGGTTCTATCCCCAGTACCACAAAATAATAACAATTTAAAAATTAACCATCACGGCTTGAGAGTGTTGGCCCTTTACCCTAAAGTTAAGCCACCCTGACTGCTGACCCAAGTAATTAGCAGCTGATTTCTCATATATACACAAGACTGAACAAAGTTCTCATACACACAAACTCAGGAGATGATGCTAAAAGTCAAATGTCAGTAGAGGATAGCAAAGTCCAGAGATAAATAATGAAACTGACATTGAGGGTCTTGTGTGTTATGCAAGGCCCTAGGTTCCATTCCTAGCACTGCAAAAAAACAAAAACAAAACAACAGCAAACAACCCTGTCACTGAAGGGCCAAAATGATAATCAGAGTTGAGTCATTTGTGACCATTATTTGTATAAGATTAACTATATGGACACATTCCTTCACATTCATTGATTTCTCTGCTGGAAGAGCTTAGCAATCAGCTCTATTTTTTAAAGAGACGAGGATAGAGAAAGAATCGATTTTATTTATTTTTTTAATCTGGCCTTTGTTATTCCCACTTAGTTGTCTATGTGCTGCTGGGGTTTGAACCCAGGTCCTCATGCCAGGCAAGCGCTCCAACTGCTGAACCACCACTCCAGGCCGAGTGATCGTCTTTTCAAATAAGAAAACAGAATGAAAGAGATTAAATGACTTGATCAAAATAACATAGAACTGGCTAGAACTCAGCTCTTTAATGAATATGCTTAAATTAGTATAAATATGCCATATGTGTAAAAGGAGATAATATGTATAATGGTCATTAATGTTTAAAAAATACAACAGCATCACAAAAACTTTCCCTTACAACCTGGGTGACACCGGGCAGGAGGACCTTGAATTAGAAAGCTGGAAGAGGCTGTTGAATGTCAGCACAGCCACAGGCCAAGGATGGAGAGGCCGGTCAGGTAGTGGAGATGGTGTGGGGTCCAACGAGAAGCAAGGCGGGGTAACTGTCCCAGGAGACTAGGGATGCACTTGTGCTGGAAACAAAGCATTTTTTCTTTTTCTCATTCTGCTCAGCCCGGCTAGAGCTCTGCACACCCCCAAACTGAGCTGGCCTTTTGAGCTTCAACAAGACAAGTGTATGCATTTGGGTCACACAGATTATAGGAGCATCTTCCTGCCAGGTTTACTTCTCTCCTAAGGACTCTTGGTTATTAATTCTGGATTTATAGGTGATTAACTCCCTGCAATAGTATTCATTAATGACTGACTGCTTTTTTTTTTAAGCTGCTATAATGCAGATTTTTCTAAATAATTTCATTCCAAACAGTGGTTCTTAATCCTGGTTGTACATTAGAATCATCTGTGGAGCTTAGACAAATACTAATGCCAGGACCCACCCCCAATTCAATTCTACTTTAATTGGTTGGATATCCAAGCATTGGTTGGAATCACTGATTTAAAACACCAAGAGGAAGACAGGGTTAAGGATACAGGTCCTTTGTCTTCCTGGTGTAGCTACACCGATGAAAGTTCTTTTCATGGCTGGGTGTGGTGGTGCAAGTCTGTAATAGTAAATATTCAGAGGCTAAAGCAGGAGGATAACAAGTTTGAGGTCAGCCTCAGCAACTTAGTGAGACTGTGTCTCGAACAACAATGACAAACTCAAACCCAAACCCTAAAAAAACACAAAAATGAGCTGGAGATGTAGCTGAGTTGTAAAGCTCCATTGGGTTCAATCCCCAGTACCCACCCCCCAAAGGAAAGAAAACAAGCAAACCCAATGTGATTGATTAAAAAAATAATGAAATAATTTGCAGGACATATCGTTTTCATAACTTTTTCATTACTCACTTTTGCCAAGAAAAGACAACAAATGGCTGAATTCAACAATAAATAAAAACCTGATAGTTCTGCTGAAACTTGTCATTATCTTTGTCCAAATCATATCAGAAATATATGATACACTAGTCACAGCTTCCTTGATCCTTACCTCAAGATATCTGGGCAGCCTGCTAGGCACAGTACTTATGGGAAAAGATTCCAGAACATTTTGTTGTCATGGTACTTGTTTTCTGCTGTGGAAATTCAGCAAGGAATAATTAGAAATGCAACTCCTTCCTGTTTTTGGGCCCTCTCATTTTTTATTTGAGGAGAAGGTGAAAGGTATTGCCTTCCTTTTCTTATCACCTATTTTTTCTTTCTTATTTCCTTCTAAGGCATTAGCAAGGCTGGAGATGGGAGACTCACCGGTTTATGTAACAGGGTGTGAAGTTAAAGATCTTTAGTTTGAGGCTGGAGCAGCGGCTCAACAGTTAAGGCACTTTCCCAACATGCGTGAGGATGCGGGTTCAAACTGCAGCACCACTTCTTACACAATTACCTGTTGGAGCAACAAGGGCCACATGAAAAACTAAATTGATTCTTTCTCTTACTGTTCCTCTCTTAAAAAAAAAAAAAGTTCAATCACCATCTGAGACCAAGACTTCCTTAAGATTACACAGCTGGACAGATCCGGAGCAGGATTTGGAACTGGAGGATTTATTCCCCAAACCCATTCTTTTCAAGATAACTATTTTCTGGCCATCTTTCCCTTGCCAAACTACATGCCTTCCACTTCATTAAACGACTCCCTGTGTGTATCCTCGGACTCATCCTGCTTAATTAGGGACACAGTGGCCATGTAAACTTTCTATTTCACTGGGTGCTGCTAACACGTGGGTACTTTCTGTTGGTGCATCCTTCTCATGATGGGCACTTACTTTGAAGGCCTGCTGTTGTCAAACACCACAAATTTCAGATAGAGCTGCCCAGCCTGAAGGGGCCTGTGCTCAGGGGGGAGCCGGGCTGGGGATGGAGCCCAGTAGCCAGGCCCCTGGGTCACACTCCCTAAGCTCAGTCTCTGCGGGGTGCTCGGGCCCTCCCGGAATGCCTGGAGGTCAGGGACTCGGCCTGGCTCTTCCAGCGGCCAACGGAGGGACTGATTCGCCGGCATGGGAAGGTGGCAGCCGTGACTGGGCCTCTGCCCCAAAGGCCACTTGGGGGACGGCGGTTGGCCAGTCCAGCTTGACTCTGCCAGGCTTACCCGGTCGGCCCAAAGCCGCCCCGGGCGGGAAAGCGGACTCGCCCGGGGAAAGGCCTGAGAAGAACGGGAGGAGCTGGGGGCGAAACCCGTGAGAAACCGGAGAAGACGACGCGGAGCCGCTGGAGAGCGGGAAACTGACCCGCCGCGGTCAGCGCCAGGGAAGGGGCGGAGCCGGAGGGCCGAGGCGGAGCCAAGGGCGGGGCCTGGGAGACGTCGGGGGAGGAGCCTGATAAGGGGTGGAGCCGGCCGCTCGGGGGGAGGTGCCCGGGGAGGGCGGAGCCGGGGGGGGAGGGAAGGCGCCGGGGAGGAGCCCGGGAAGGGGAGGTGCCGGGGGAGAGGCCTCCTCGGCCGCCGCTGCCGGGGCGCGTTCTCCTCGGGCGGGTCGGGCACCCGGGGCGCGCCTCCGCCCAGCTGCTCGGCCCCGCCGGCCCCCGGCCGCTCCCCGAGGCGCGCGTTCTGGCGGTCGCGCAGACGAGGACGCCCCGGGCGCCCCCCGCCCCCCGCGGGCCGCCGCCTCCCTCGGCGCGCGGGCCGGCATGGAGCTCTTCCAAGCGAAGGACCACTACATCCTGCAGCAGGGCGAGCGCGCTCTGTGGTGCAGCCGCCGCGACGGCGGCCTCCAGCTCCGACCCGGTGAGGCGCGCGGCTGGGGCTGGGGTAGCCTGGCCCCGGGCGGCCGCGGAGGGGGCGCGGCCCGGCACCTCCGGGAGCGGGGCGGGCGGGCGGCGGGCCAGCTGTCAGGTTCCTGGCGCGAGCGGCCCGGCCCTCTGCGGCGGAGAAAGGGACGGCGACCCTCGCCCCCCGGCGCGTCCGCGCGCGGTCGGGGCCCGGGTCCAGCTCCGCCCGGCAGCCCCCGCCGGCGCGCAGGCCTTGGCGCGAGGTTCTGGGTTCCAGTTCGGTGGAACCTTCTGTTGCCATCCACGTGTTCCGCGTCCCTTGTTATTAAAGGGTGACCTCGCGGTGTTCCCTCCTAGGCCGTCGAAGGGGCGACTGGTCCTGGATTTTGGTGTTGCTGTTTTATCGCCGAGTAAGGATCTGGTACTTTTGTGTGGCTCGCCTTTGAGCGATCCAGGAAGTACGGTACTGTGGGCCCGAGTTTGGGTGTCACCCAGACACCTAGAGGAGCCCAGGTCTGGAGCCGCAGGAAAGTTTGTTTGCAGCTGGGCTGGAATAGCAGCCCTGCCCTCAGAGAGCTGCCAGTCCAGTGTCCTCCCGCCCAGCCCTTTCTCTGAACCACGCAAGATCTGTTCCCTTTGGGAAAAGTAGAGAGTGGAGTTCTTTAAAGAAATAGCATTTGACGTTTCCTTGTAATTCTTGTATGCGTCTAGACAAAAGAATTAGGTGGTTTGAACTGAAAAGTAGAAACGTTCAAACGAGCTTGTCACGATTTGTAGAATGGTTTCCGAGGAAGACTCTTTAACATATTATTTCCAGTCCCTACAACAACCTTTCCGGGCAGGTGGTGGCGATGGGAAATGTGCTCCAGAGAGTTGAGTTGAGTTGGGATACTGATAACAGGCGGTTTTCATTCAACGTTAGAACACTTTTTGGCAGGCCCGGCTGCTTTCTTACGATGTACAGCTAGTGGCAGGCATTGCGAGAGCAGGGAAGAACTTATTTTTCTCTAGGCTCTGTATTTTTCTTGCTATTACATTTTATTTCCTCTTTTCAGAATGGAGGAGAAACTACTGCATCCACAATAAGGTTCTTGATGATCTTGGGACAGACATTGTAGACAGGCTAATTTTACCCAATCTCCGGACCATTTTCTCTTCTTTCCTGATTTGATTGATCATTAACCTGGCTCCCCTCCCCCTCCAAATCTGGGTAAAATTCTAGGCTTTCAAAAGAGCCAATTTCTTGGAGTTGAAGATCGTGGATTCTTAGAGCTGGATGGAAGTTGAACTCATCCGTTTATTGGACAGGCCTAACTTTTCTGTATCTTAGTTTCCTCAACTGTAAGAGGTAACCTGGACCTAGATTTTGGATTACGTTATGTGGTTTGGGCTACTCTATCCAAAGTCCATATCAGAAGGCAAATTTAAAACTTTTTTTTTTCTGAATAAAACACTTGGAGTCTTTGCAATTAAATTTTTCTAATTTCTTAAAATATAGCCAACCATGGACTGAAATAGACCAAAAACCTATAGGAAGGAAGAGGCCATCATGTTTCAGAAGTCACAGCCTGTTTTGATCTTTGGATCAAATAGTTTATCTTGCTTAGTGATCAATATCCTTTCTAAGTATGTCTTTTTAATAATGGTATTGTAATTGACTAAGTTTTATATATGAAATTATTTAAAATTCTTTTTATTTTATTGGACTTGCCCTCCTGTCCCCCAGTCCTTTTCTTTACCACGCAGCAGTGTTATAGGACTAAAACAGCTTATGGACATTGTATACACACACACACACACACACACACACACACACATATATATATATATATATATATATATATTTTTTTTTTTTTTACATCTGTAGCCTGGAATGTTTGTTACTCTGAACCTCTGTCTGCCTAGATCTTTGTGTAAGGCCCAACTCCAAAGCCATTTCCATCCTATGCTTACCTAACCCTCATGACTGGGGCAGAATTATTGGCACCTTTATATTGTGTTTCCATGTACTTTTTGTACTTAGTGCACACTTCCATTATAGCCCTTCCTTACTATCCTATATAATAATAATTTGTCTCTTCCCTTTTTTCAGTACTGGGGTATGAATAAACCCAAGGTCTTGCCCTTCCTATATCCCAAACCCTTTTATTTTATTTTATTTTGAGACAAGAATCTTGATAAGTTGCCCAGGCTGGCCTCAAACTGTGATCCTCCTGCTTTAGCTTCCCCAGTGTTGGGATTCCAGGCATATGTCATCTTGTCTAGGGATAGTTTTTCTCCAGTGGATAGCCCAGTCCTCAAGGCAAGGATGGTGCTTTACTCATCTTGGTGTCTCTAGGCTTTAGAATGCTTAGAACATGGAAAGTAGTTTTGGTTGAGTTGAACTAAATAAAGTTTAAATCCAAGTTTTCTCTCAGTTAAGTTGTTGGTTTAAGAAGAGTCTTATTACTAATTTTAGGCCCTGTTTTGAGTATGTTTTAATTGGGGCGGAAAACCTCTGTCCAGCTGGGTAAGGAAATAAGAAAGGAGTACTTGCACTTGTGTGTTTTCCCTGTTTGATGTGGCACTGGTTCTTCTCTTTTGTTGGTGGTTCTCCTTATTTTTCTTTTTAATGCTGTTTAAGTTCTTTCAATTTTTTTCTTCTGAACAGCTGAGTAGTGTTATTTTTCTGATGTTTCCAATAGTTTTTAAGGATAAGGAGTAGTCTGTATTTAGGCATAGCACTACTTTTTTTTTTTAAGACGGAGGGTCAAGGGTCAGTGAGAAAGAATGAATCAGTTTTATTTAGTTTTTCACGTGGCTTTCATCGCTCCTACACTTCATTGTGTATGTGGTGCTGGGGTTTGAACCTGCATCCTCATGCATGCCAGGTAAGCACTGTAATGGCTGAGGCACTGCTCCATCCCCATAGCACTACTTTTTTAATAGATGCTTATGTCTAATGCAGGGTAATAACCCCCTGAGAAAAATATTTAGGTTGTTTTAATTTAACCCAGGAAAATCATAAAGCACATTATACACATTTAATAATTTCCTCAGAGCTCATAGAGTTTAATGTCTGAGAATAAGAATTGTAATTTGAAAACTTAAAAAACAAATATGACCCAATCCACTTTGGGGGAATGGTGATATGGTCTTATCTCTTTAGTCTTAAACTTGCTTCCACTAGCCCTTGTGGCTTTGTCTGATATGGCAGTGTTATATAATTTACTGTTCTATGTTGCCTCATTCTGTTCTGAGACTTAGTGACCACGAAAAGATCTCAAAGCATCTGTCATACAACATTCATGAATATCTGAACTATATATAGAAATATGATACTCTAAATGATTCATACCAGTGGACATTTCTTTATTTTTCCAAGGGGATAATAACAGAATTTACAGAAATAAAAATGTTTTTCTGCTCTTCTCAGTTAAGGTTTGATAATGAAAGTAATTTTTTTTTTTGCATCATAAGAGGTTAAATTTGAATAAGAAATTTTAGGCCAGGTGTGGTAGTACATGCCTATAATCCCAGTTACTCAGGCAGCTGTGGCAGGAGGATCAGAAGTTCCAAGCCAACCTGCAACTTAGACCCTGTCTCAAAGTTTAAAAAAAAAGGGCTGGAGGTATATAGCTCAGTGGCAGAGCACTTGCCTAGCATGTGTGTGGCTGTGGGTTCCATTGCAAAGGAAAGAAAAAAAAAAAAGAAAAAGAAATTATAGTTTTGGAGTTGAAATCCACATTTATCTCTTTTGAGAAATGTGTATGATATTATATTCAGTTTAGAGTTTTGTCATTTGTTTTTACTTTTTAAAAAGTTTTTTGATCTTTACTGTTTTTAAAAATTGTGTTTGCTAGGGACTGGAGTGGTGGCTCAGTGGTCTCCGTGCTTGCCTGGCAAGCACAAGGACCCAGGTTCAAACCCCAGCACCACATACACAACTAAGTGTTAAAGCAACTAAGACCATGTGAAAAACTAAATAAAGTTGTTTCTCTCTTTCTCTGTCTCTCTCACTGTCCCTCTCTCTTTAAAAAAAAAATTGTGTTTGCTAAAAATTCATAGATTATGACAAAATGTAATAGGACATTTTAGTTTAGAAGTTAGTTGTTAAATACATTTAAACATTTTTTCCTAATCATTTCTGTTGTTGAATACCCACCGACTTTGGTCTTTAATTTCTTGGAAGACTTAGTAATTTTACATCTTTTACTACTTTTTTTTTTTTTCCTGTACTGGGGATTGAATTTATTAGTGCTTAATGACTGAGCAACATCCCCAGCCTATTATTTTGTTTATTTTATTTTAATTAATTATTTATTTTTTATTTTGAGAGAGGGTCTTGCTAAGTTGCCCAGGGCCTTGCTAAGTTGTTGAGCCTGGCTTTGAACTTGTGATCTGCCTGCCTCAGCCTCCTAAGCTGCTGGGATTACAGGCATGCAACCCTGCGCCTGGCTATATCCCCTACTACTATTTATTTATTTGTTTTCTAGAGAGAGAGGGGATGGAACGGAGGAGGCTCAGTGTTTACCGTGCTTGCCTGGCATGTGCAAGTTGTGGGTTCAAACACCAGTACCACATACACAATGAAGTGTTGGAGCAATGAAAGCCATATGAAAAATGAAATAAAATTGATTATATCTTTATCTCTCTCTTTCTTAAAAAAATGTGTAATTTTATTTTTTCATCTGTTTTTTTTTTCCCCTCCACTTAGTTGTGTATGTGGTGCTGGGGATCAAACCGAGGTCCTTGAGCATGCCAGGCAAGTGCTCTACTACTTTTTACCCCATATTTTATATTACTAACAGACCAGTGGTTGAGTTGAATAGGTCTGTACATTTATTTATTTGCTAGTGAGAGAATGAGAGAATCAATTTATTTTTTCACCTGGTTTTTGTCTTTTCAACACTTAGTTGTGTATGTGGTGCTGGGGTTTAAACCTGGGTCTTTGCACATGCCTGGTAAGCGCTCTGTTGCTGATCCACTACTCCAGCCCTGAGTAAATTTATTTTTATGCATATACTTATTGTAGTATGTAATTTTTTTTGTGGTAGTGGGGATTCATCTAGCCCTTTTTTATTTTATTTTGAGACAGGGTCTTACTAAGTTGCCCAGGCTGGCCTGGAACTTGTGATCCTCCTCCCCCAGCCTCTTGAGTAGCTGGCATTATAGGAGTCCATCACCATGACCAGCTGTGCATTTAATTTTCTATTTAAAGATAGAAAAAACTTACCTTTGCAAAATCACCCCCCATTTTTGAGGGTCAACTAAATTGTCTTTTAAGGGTCTTTCTAAGATAACTGTCAATTTTTGGAATTGGGTTTTATAGACCAATGAATGTTTTTGTATTTTGTTATTTACATTATCAACCCAGATTGGTATTAGATCATAAACAGCTTTTATTTGTGGAGTATTTGCCTGAAGTAGACATTATTTGGAGTCCTTTAATATGTATTATTTCAGCCCTACAGTAAAACTCAAGAGGAGGGTTTCATTACTAACCCCATTTTATAGATGAGAGACTGAGACACAAAAAATAATTTGTTCAGTTTCCCAGGCTTCTAACTCCGTTTATACTCCAAAGCCAGATTTTCCTCAGTATTGACGAAAATGTTTTATAAACCTTTCTACCTTTTGGATTACAAAATTATAGGACTTGTGTTTTAATGAATGATAGCTGAAATGTATCTTTAGTTATCATAATCATTATGGTAACCTATATAGAGAATAAAATAGCCCCCCAAATGTCAAAGCTGGCACTTTGAAGAATGACCTATTTAGGATGAAAAGGCTGATAATGGGTCTATTGGTTCTGTGATTCTGTGCCTGCCCTGCCTCCTTTCTTGCAAAATTAGTTTATATAGCTACAAGGAATGCTGTTATGTAATAGATAGGGTAGTAGTTTTTCCAGCTAGGGTCAGTTTATCAGGTTTCTCTTCTTAAGTTTTTAGAACATCTGCAGTTTAGGAAGGACTTAGATATAGGGTAGATCTTGGAGCAGAAACATTGATATGTACTTTCGTGAACTGTTTTCCTCCAGTGATAAGCAACCTGAAGCCTTTCTCATTCTAGCTTTGCAAGTCCTAGATCTTATTTCAGAGACAACCTTTCAGATCATACAAAGTAGAGATGGAATAGAGGAGAAAAAGCCATTAAGGCAAGCACCTTCAAGATGGGAGAAACCTTTAGAGAATCCTTGGTGTTTGTATTCTGGGAAGGTTCTGCCAAAAACTGTTTTCAGAGGAGAGTGTCATCAAGCCCTTCTAGGGTAGAACCTGTGGGTGTCAGAAACCAGGTGTGGTCTTTTGGGAATCTGGCTGCATTAGTGCTGCTCCAGGATGCCCCCAACATGGGTCTCCTTTGTTCTGTCTGCCCAGCCTAGCACAGCCCCATAGAAAAAAAGAAGGATACCCATCAATGGGTTTGTAGTACCTTGTCCTCAGCAGTTCTTCTGAAAAAGTTGTATTGAATGAGGAAATAATTCTAGTCCCTGATCTTCCCTATAGGTTTGAGCAGCAGAGGACTTGTTGGGAGCATTAAATGGCAACTATAAGATCAAAAGACATGAACACTGACTCTTGTGTCATCTTAAAAAAAAGTTGGGATAATTTCTCATTGTCATTTTGTTCAACAGGAGAAATCTACCTCCAACTGGTAGAATTAATAAATCTTTTATTTTTGAATGAAAACAAATGGGATGCATAGCCATCTTTATTCCTGCCTTCCCTGACCCCAAACTGGCTCTTGCTTACTGTTGATAATTTTGGACCTTGTGATTTATGATGGAATAGGATAATGTATTTGTACATAGGTGCTAGACTATTGGAAAATCAAACCAGTTCATCTGTGCTATTGATTCAGCACATTCTCAGAATCATAGTCTAACCTCTTTTTGGCATGGTTTTATGGGGATTTAAATATGTTAGCTCTTTAAAAGCTGTGCTACTGTCTCTGTGTGTCTTTTTGCAAACTGTAATATTCCTGTTCAGATGTTGTAAAGCTTAACCTTTTAAAAATCTAGCCTTGTAAATATAATCCTAAGAGGTAATAGCAAATAGTTACTTGTTAGTTGAAATCAATCATAATCATTATGTGTCATAATTATGGCCATAATTGAGCTGAAAAGAATATTTGAATCAGAGTATGTTTAACAAATAGGGAAAAATTTAAAGTTATCAATAGTTCTGCCTAATACATTAAATAATAATGTATAAATAGTACTCTTGTTTTTAGAGGGAAAGAATCAATTTTATTTATTTTTTCATCTGGTTTTTGTTTTTCTGACATTTAGTTGTATATGTGGTATTGGGTTTGAACCTGGGTCCTCATGAATGCCAGGCAAGTGCTTTAACTGCTGAGCAACCCTATAAGTAGTATTTTTAAAGTGAGGTTAAACACTGAACATTCAGCATTAGAGTACTCAACCAATACAAGTCTTAAATAAATTGGATGTTCTGTTAAGATGACTTGTTTTGTGGTTGCTGTAAGACCCCCTAAGAGAACTACTTCCATTCTCTTTCTCTTTCTCTCTCTCTCACACACACATACACTGTCTCTTTCTCCCTTTCTTCCTTCCTTTTAGAAATTGAACACAGAGGCTTTCCACCACTGAGCCACACTCCCAGCCCTTTCCTTTTATTATTTTGTATCTTATTTTATATTGAGACAGAGTCTCACTAAGTTTCCGAGGCTGAGCTCAAGCTTGGGTTTTCCTTCCTCAGTTACCCCCAGTTGCTACCATGCCCAACTCATTCATGCTTTCTTTGGTAAGACTGGCTGAGTGAAATACAGATGGATTTTGGGTCAGTGTTCCATGGGGGTTTTCTTTCTTTATTTTAATTTAAGCTTCGTTCAGATTTATCCTTGCATTTCTTGAAGTTGATAGTGGGATATTTTAAAGGATACTAATTTTCTTTTTGACTTGTACTTTTTTAGCTGGGTGTGGTGGCACATACCTGCATGTCCAGCAATTCGGGAGGCTGAGGCAGCAGGATTGCAAGTTCCAGGCCAGCCTCAGAAGTTTTCTGAGACCCTGTCTCAAAATGAAACAACTAAAAAGGGCTGGGGAATGTGGCTCAGTGTTAGAGTACCCCTGGGCTCAATACCCAGTACCACAAAACAAAAACAAACAAAAAGCAGTTTATTACTCTTTGAAACAGCTTTTTGCTGTCTTTAAAGTTACAATGAACTTCAAATTTCATAATTTCTGCAATATCAATATATATGATTTGAAATAGTTATAACATCTAACTGAAATGTTAGGGAATTTTAAACATGCCACAGTGCTTTCAATTTTAATAGTTTGTGGGTCTAATATTACTGATGTTTCACAGTATCATTAAATGTGCTTTTATATCAGATATAAACATTTTTCTTCTTATTTCCAGCTTAAGGTACCTCTTCTCTTCCAGTGATAGCTGTGGTGGGCAGACCAAAGGGTATATCAGAATCATGGCTTGTTGATGTTCTTTCTAAGATTCATTTCTAGCTGCAGTGGCATTTATTTCCCTTTGCACCTTTCAAATAATCCCTTTTCTGTCTTTCCTTTTTTAAAAAATATATATATTGGGGATTGATTCTAGGGACATTTTATCATTGAGCTATGTTCTCAGCTCCCTTTTTTTTCCCCTAAATTTTGAGACAGGGTCTTACTAAATTGCTTGGCTGACCTTGAATTTGTGATCCTCCTGCCTCAGCCTCCCAAGTAGCTGAGATTTCATGCATGTGTCACCACCTACAGCCTCAAATACTCCCTTTTCTTGCAGAAACAAGTATTTCTTTCTCCTTCCAAATAACTTTGTCTGAAATTCTGTAAAGTTCTTTGTTCTTTCAATAAACATGATTGGAGTAGGCATGTGCCAATGAGAGAAGATGGATAAAACACTGCGACCATCCAACTGAGATGCAGTTCACTGAAGGAGTGTAGAGAGACAGATGTTGGCATAGTCTAAACAGAGTTCTCGGGGAGATTTGAGGCTTTTTTTTGGGGTTTTTTTTTTTTTTTGGGAACTGAACCTAGAGACATTTTATCACTGAGCTATATATATTCCCAGTCCTTTTTATTTTGAGATAGTCTTGCTAAGTTGTTGCGGGTCGCTGAAGCTGTCCTCTCACTTTAGCCTTTTGAGTTGCCAGGATCATAAGCATTCACCACCACGCCTGGCTTGAGCTGGGTCTTAAGATTTGAGGTCCTTGTGTTGTTTTCAAAGATGGTGAAAATTGTTGTTTCTTCCTAATAAAATTGGAAAAAAGATGTGTGTTGATTAGACTCTGAAGTTCCTTCCAGTAGTATTAGTCTTTGTATCATTCTATAAAAGTGGGAAAAAAAGTTTATGAGAATAAATAGTGCCACAGTGGACAAAATGTAGATATAGTAGTTTTTCTCATCCTGCCCACTCCTCCAGGACCCTGTTCTGTGGTCCTTGTTGATCTGGAAACAGTTCTTTTGAGGCCAAGTAAATTACCTGATGGTTGGTTTGAAGGCAGAGCTTTTTGTTGGTGAGGATCTATGGTGGCAGAATGACTGTACAAGCAGTTGTACATGCAAGAGAGTAAATTAGTTTTGAACAAAATTTTAAGGAAAAGCTATGCAATTATTTAAACACCAGCTGGGAAAAAGGTTACATCTATTTAATGATGGAAGTGCTAATTTTATGCACTTCTATTAAAACTCTAAAATGAAGGAAAGTACCAATTCTTAGCTTATCTGTGCTTTTGATTTAGCTTTCAGAATTTTTTTTTTTTAAAGAGAGGGACAGTGAGAGAGAGAGAGAAGGAGAGAATCAATTTTTCATGTGGCCTTTGTTGCTCCGAGACTCCATTGTGTATGTGATGCTGGGGTTTGAACTTGTGTACTTGCTGGGTGTGCTGTAACCGCCAAGCCACTGCTGCAGCCCAGAATTCTTTTTTTTTTTTCAAAGAGAGAATTTTATTTATTTTTCCACGTAGCTTTTGTTTTTCTTCTACTTCATTGTGCATTTGATGCTGGGATTCCAACCTGGGTCCTTGTGCATGCCAGGCAAGCACTCTAACTGCCAAGCCACTGTTCCAGCCCTCAGAACCCTGTTTATGAAAGTGATATGAAAGTACAACTTTTGGGAGAGCAGAAGATGAGGTGTAGGTATATCCCAATACATTGCTTTATTTCTTGAGTGATGTCTTATGTTGGACTTGTTTGTTTGTTTGTTTTGTACTGGGGACTCAACCCAGGGGCACTCTACCACTGAGCTACACCCCCTGCCTCTTTCATTTTTATTTTGAGACAGGGTCTCATTAAATTGCTGAGTTTCGGCATGAACTTGCAATCCTCCTGCCTCAGTCTCCTGAGCTGCTGGGATTATGAGCAGGGGTGCACCATGGTGCCTGGCTGAGTGATATATTATGAATTTATTATTCAGGGTTCTTAAGGTAATGGCTTTGGAACGTTGTAATTTAAGCTCTATTTCCATTCTTTTATTCTTTTAAATGTGTGTGTCTCCTATTCCGGCATTCTGAGTATACTGTGAAGTCCATACCTTTCATAATTTATACATTTCCTTCAACCCATACCCATAAAAATCCTAATTGCATTGTCTACCCTTTCATAAAATTCTTCGTTATGTTCTTTTTTGAGGTGCATTAGCAGTTTTCTTGATGTGACAATTAGGACTTTAAATATCATGTACAGAATCATAACAGTTTTATGTTTTGATATTGTAGAGTTTAAAAATCAATCCCCAAAAGAAAAAGTATATTATACACCTCTAAGATACTTAATACTTCTCATGTGATCAATAAAAATGGGAAAAGTTAACAAAAAAATCAAAGGGAGATCAGTAGAAGAAAGGGACCAGGGGGTGGGGAAGGTGAGGGAGGGGAAAAGTATTGGGGAGGGATATTGGCCAAATTATATTGTTATATTGTGTGCATGTATGAATATGTAACAACAAATCCCATCATTATGCACAAATAAAATGCACCAGTAAAAACATGGAAACACGATTTCTAATTTCTTTCATGATGATCAAAACTTTTTTTAAAGAGAGAAGGACAGAGAGAGAAAGAAAGAATCTATTTTATTTAGTTTTTCATGTGGCTTTCATTGTTCCAGCACATTGCTGTGTACTTGGTGCTGGGGTTCAAACCTGCGTCCTCGTGCATGCCAGGCAAGCGCTGTTAACTGCTTTGCACCGTTTCAGCCCCTAGTCTAGAAATTTTTGAGTCCCTTTCCTAGGTGGTATCCCTTTTTTTTTTTTTAATGGTACAGGGGATTGAACCCAGGGGTGCTTAACCACTGAAACACATCCCCAGCCCCTTTTTAAATTTATTCATATATATTGTTTTGAGATAGGGTCTCGCTAAGTTGCTGAGGCTGGCTTTGAACTTGAGATCCTCCTACCTCAGCCTCTGAGCTGTTGGAATTACCAGCGTGCACGACCATGCCTGGCTCCCTCATCTTTTAAATATTCTTTATTTTTTGAAGTGTTTTTCCTTCTGGTAACTTAGGCCAGTTTTTATGCCAACTTGTATTATGGGATCTTTATGCAGTTTATGATACTTTACAACTTTAAACTCTTTCATGTAATACATGCCACAGGCATCTTTGAACCAGACAAATGGGACAAAACTAAGCTACTAATATAGCTGTCTCCCAGTGATCTATAATCATTTAGACCAGTAATTCTCAACCGAACTGTAGGTTAGAATCATATAGGGGAGATGAATAAACAAAATAACTTGCATCAGAGCCTCACTCTAACCAACTGAGTCCATCTCTGAGAGGGGGATCCCAAGCATCAGTATTTTAAACCTCCTAGATGGTGATTGACAACCATTGAAGTAGATTTCACACTGGGAAATCACCAACTGCTTCTAGAACTTCTAAATTGGATTAGTTCTTTAGCTTGCTACATGCTGGAGAGATAATTACCATCAGAGTTCAAGGATTGTGTTTTAAATTTTGCATTTGTAAGATGGCACCTGAATATAAAATCATTCCTTAACCTGTTATCTGGACTAATTAAATTCTGAGAATTATAGCATGGATGAACAATTGGAATTTTCAATTCCTCATTCTTAACTCTTCTCATCTGTTTGACTTTGGTGTTGGCATTAGTCTTTTCAAAGAAATATCCTTTGTCTTTAGCAGGAAATGAAACTTGGGTCTGGTTACTTATGCATACCCTGGCACTTTTTTTTTAAGACACAGGTGAAACTGCCTATAAATTTTAGCAGCTCTGAGAAACCCAAGCTTATACTTGGGTTGAAGCAAAGCCTTCACTCTGGGATCTTGGAATGAATTGGAATGAATGACTCATGCTCTCTGCAGGCACACAGTAGTATTTAATCATTTGTTTTTTATGTACCAGGAAGAGGAGGGCATATGAAATAGAACCTGTGTGCTGCCAAATGGATCTGAAGTCAGAGTGGAAATGTTGACCTAATGAGTCAAACAATTAGGCTTATTACAAGTACTTAGGACTTTGGTTGTATGTTGCTTTATTATTTCACTAATTATAATTTGGCATTATTTCTAAAATGCTCTCTTTTTGTAATTTGTAAGCAATTCTACCCTTAACTAGATAACTTTGATAATCTCAAATTTTAAAACTTGTGGATTTAAAATGTTTCCCTTTTGAATTTGTGTGCTATCGTAGCATATACCTGATGAAGGAAAACTTAGAAAACTATACCTTTTCTGGAGCAGTTACATTATTTGGTGGTTGTTTGTGGAAGGAAGGCGTTAGCACACTGGTCCACTTTTCTTCTGTTCCAAAGCCTTCTGTCCCCAGAGTAGTCATTAATATTGTGGACAGGCTATCCACTACTAAGTTCAGTTGCTGCATATGCCTAGATTAATATCTACATGCATCCTCTATACAGATTGTTGTAATGCCAACTTATTTCCTTAGTGAAGAGTAGCAGATTAAAATCTTAAAATCATTTATAGATGCATGTACACAGATACATTTTGAAGTGTCGGTGGCGTGTCAGGCAGTGTACCAGGCAGGAAAGTCATGGGAGTTCAGCAAGATGCACCGAGTTACCCTTTTTTAGTTAGTTACAGTGCCTGTTCAGGCCTTATTCTCTTTCTTGTGTCTCTTGTGTCATCGGTATGAGAAGTTATGTGCACATGCTAGAGATATAAGTTAACTTAAAGTTGCCCAGAATTTTTAGTTAAGTCTTTTATTGTAAGAAATCACATGCTCATCATTTATTATATTTGTTGAAATGCAGTTTTTTTTTTTTTTTTAGAAAGAGGGACAGTGAGAGAGACAGAGAGAGAGAGAAACAACTTTATTTAGTTTTTCACATGGCCTTAGTTGCTTCAACACTTCATTGTGTACATGGTACTGCGGTTTGAACCCCGGTCCTCATGCTTGCCAGGCAAGCGCCGAAACCGCTGAGCCACCGCTCCAGCCCCGCAAATGTTTTTAGGGCTGGGGAGTTAGCTTAGTGTTAGAACACTTGCCTAACCTATTCAAGGTCCTGGGTTGATCCCAGCACTGCCAAAATCTCTCAAACCAAAACAAAATTTAAGATGTTAGTCTTACTACAAATTGATGAAAATAAAATGGTAGGAGAAATCCATTTTTACCTTTTGCTGATTTTTATTCATTTATTTAGTTCAGTAAATGTTGAACGAATGCCTCTTATGCACCAAGACCAAGCACACTGATGGACATAAATGTACACAAAATTGCCATGTAATTAATAAACCAATAGAGGAGTTAAGACTTAATAGTCTTTTTACTTGGTTAGGTGAAGCTATTTGCATTTATTGTAATTATTTTGTGTGTGTGTGCATGAGAGATGTTGGGGATTGCATCCAGGGGTGCCCTGCCACTTAGTTATACTCCCCCACTTTTTTTTTTTTTTAAGAGAGAGAGAATAAGAGAATCAATTTACTTATTTTTTCATCTGGCTTTTGTTTCTCCAAAGAACTGGGGTCCTTGCGCATGCCAGGCAAGCCCTCCAACTGCTGAGCCAGCGCTCCAGCCCCAAGTTATACCCTTTTGATTTTGAGATTAGGGTCTTACCAAGTTGTCAAGGCTGGCCTTGAACTTATCTGCCTGCCTCAGCTTCCTGAATTGCTAGGATTACAGGCATGTGCCACGATGCTCAGCTAGTTTAACTAGTTTCTAGCTTTTATCTTTTTCATTTATCATGCTTTTTCCCTCCCTGCCAGCTTTCTCCTACCTTTCATTAGATAGTTCAAATCTTGTTAGATATTTTTCTGTTGCTGGTTAAAAGTCACACATTCTATTTATGGTTTCATCAAACTTAGGACCCAGTATGTATTTTCACATATGTAACTGATCCATATCTTTACCAAGAATGTTATCCTCCTTTTATACTTTGCCTCTTCTAGATATTCCTTCTCTTCCATGTAGAGGGTTTGGGAGGAGGGATGAAGCTGGCAGTCATGCTTGCCTTGCCATTTGGACCAGAATTAGGTTTCTGGGACTGAGCTGTATGACCAGTTTTAAGCTGCATCAAAGCTGTAGCTCAATGTTTCATATTCCGAGGAAATAAAATTCTAGTATATGTCTAGGCATTAAGGTATTTCCATAAAGTGACTATCATTCTGAGGAGACATCCAAGAATTATGGTCCTACCATAGGTTTAATAAATTGAAACATATTGAAGTTGGGCTTTTTGTTTCATACTACCCCCTTTTTTTTTAAAGATATACATATATAGCCTTAAAATAAAAATCTATGGGGAGGGGGCTGGAGTGGTAGCTTGGCGGATATGGTGCTTGCCTGGCATGCGCAAGTGCGTGGATTCAAACCCCAGCACCCACGTACACAGCTAAGTGTCAGAGCAATGAAAGCCATGTGAAAAACTCAATAAAAATTGATTCTCTCTGTGTGTGTCTCTCTCTCTGTTTCTCACTGTCCTTCTCAAAAAAAAAAAAAAAAATCTATGGGGAAATCATTGAACAGTAGGAACTTAAGAGTTTTAAATAACATACATTTCCTAACTTGAGCTGAAAGTTATTAACATTTATTATGTAACAAACTGAACATTACACATAATTCGTTTAATCCTCACTAAAACCCTATAAATTAAATGGAATTTCCATTTACAAAAGAGGAAACTCAAGTTTTGAGAGAGGTTCAGAGATTGTAGTGAAGCCAGGATTCTTTGCCCAGGATACCAGACATGGGTTGTGTTCATGTCATATCCAAATATCTTGATTCTGTCCAGCTTTTCAATTGTACAGTCAGCCCCAGGCCACACTAGCCCATTCTTATCTGTCATCTGGAACTCTGGGTTCAAGCCTGCCCTCACGTATCCCTCCTGTTCGCACTTGTCATGACATTCTATCTCAAGTGTAAATCTGCCTTTCCTGGAGGAAACAACTCCTGTCCTTCTGAGTTGGTCACTTTAGTTCTTCAGCCTCATTCTCATGGCTCTCTACCCTATGCTTTCTGGCTCAGCAGTACCAAAGTGTTGAGTTCCCCTTGCATTTATTAAAATTTTAAGTGCCTCTTTTGTGTTAAGCAGTCTGTTGAAGGCCAGCAATAGCTTTTTTGATCCACTGGGTGAAGGTCTTGTCCCTGAACAAGCACAGTGGCCTTAGGGGTGGAGAGAAGTATAATATTCATCAGATATTGGGGTGATAGAATCAGTAGGACTTGATGATCAAGAAAGGCATTTTGAGTCAGACATGGTAATCTCAGACTGCAGAAACAGAGGCAGGAGGATTGCAAGTTTGAGGCAACCTCAACAAATTAGTAAGACCTTGGCAATTAATCGAGAACTTGTCTCGAACTAAAAAGGAGTGGGGATGTAGCTCTATGGTATAATGTCCTTAGGTTTAATCCCTAGTACAAAAAAAAATTTTTTTTTTTTTAATGTCTCCTAGGTTCTGTCATGGGCAGCTGGAATGATAGTGAGTTGAAAGCCTACTATCAAATATGAGAATATAACACCAGAGAATATTTGATAGGGAAATTTATTACGTTAGAGATGTGTTAGGAAGAGTAATCCTGGCCTGAGTGGGAAATTGTGTTCTGATGCTGAAAAGCTGGATAGTGTTAGTTGATCACTTTATCTCTACCAGCCTTGAGATCTTTATCTGAAATAAACAAGATGAGTTTAACTCTTGCTACTTAAAATAGTAAATACGTGGTCCTGGAGTGGTGGCTCAGCAGTTATGGTGCTTCCCTGGCATGCTCCAGGACCCAGGTTCAAACCCCAGCACCACGTACACAACTAAGCGGCAGGAAAACAAAACCCAGATGAAAAAGAAAGGTTGATTCTCTCTCTCTTCTCTCTTAAAAAATAATAGTAAATACTTCCAACCTGGTTAACATACACATTACCTGACTCAGTTTGCTCCTCTTTTCTGTGTCACACAATTACTACCCATCCATTTTAAAGGCTACTGTGTACGGTGCCCTGAGAACATAAAGCTGAACATAGAACAGGTCTCAGTGAGTTCTCTGTTCTTGATGAGTTCCTGTTCGATCAAGGAGACAGCTAAGTGAATAATTAAGTGCACTAAACCAAATGAAGGTGCTGAAATGGAAATTTGTACTGGGTTCAGGGAAGCGGACAAGAGAGCCTGGTCAGCCCTACTGGGTGGGTGGAGAGGGAACTGTATCCAGGAAGACCAGTGACCCTTGTTCGGAGGCTGGAATGAAGAGCAGGCAGAAGTGGGGGAGGAGTAGCATTCCACACCCAGCCTGCATGTAGTCTAGGATGCCTGAAGACCTGGGTGCTGGGTTGGAGGGTGAGCAGCTCTAGCCTCTTCAGGGTTTTACAAGCCTTGCCAATGAATTTGGACTTTATTCCCAAGGGTGTGGGGAGGAGGAGAATACCATTGGATTAGCAATGTTCATACTTATACTTTTTTTCTTTTTTTTTGAGAGGGACAGAGGGAGGGAGAATCAGTTTTATTTAGCCCTTCATGTGGCCCTTGTTGCTCCGACACTTCATTGTGTAGGAAACCCTGTACTCATGTGACAGGCAAGCATCATAACTGCTGAGCCCCTGCTTCAACCCATATTTATCCCTTTTTAATGCTTAATATATTTCTTTCACATATTAATGTTAGACTAGACTTGAGAGCAGACTTATTTGAAACAAAGGCAGTTATTACATCCTTATAAAAGATATAATAATGCTGAATCTCTTTATATTTTACAACTAATTTCAAAAGATAAAAAGTAAAAATTAAGAAAAAAATAAAGTATGAGATTTAAAAAAAAATCAGATCCCTCAAAAACTAATAGGTTAAGCAGTCAGAAAAATTAGCAGGTACATAGAGGAGTTGAACAAAATTTATAAGGTTGCTGTAATGAATCCTCAACCAAAAAGTTGTGTGTTCAGTTGTTTGACATCCAGAGTAAGAAATGTTTTTAACATCATGATCTGGTGCATTCATACACATATGTATGTATGCACCAGAAACAAAAGTTTCATGAATGATATTTTTTGTTACGTTGTGCAGTTTTTCTATTCTGTTTTGTTGCTGTTAATGCTTATTTCAGTACACAAGATTGATTTCATGACCTTTTTTTCTTTTCTTTTTTTTTTTTAATATTTTTGGGTAGTAATATAGATTGAACCCAGGGCCTTACACTAAGGTATGTGCACTGGTCTTGAACTTGTTATCTTCCTGCCTTAATCGTCCATGTAGCTGGGATTACAGGTATGTGCCACCATGTCTGACTCCATGACCCATTAATGGATGGAAAATGCTGAATTAAAAAATATATATACGGGGCTGGAGCGGTGGCTCAGCGGTTTTGGCGCTTGCCTGGCAAACGTGATGACCCGGGTTCAAACTCCAGCACTACGTACACAACTAAGTGTTGGAGCAACTAAGGCCATGTGAAAAACTAAATAAAGTTGTTTCTCTCTTTCTCTCTCTCACTGTCCCTCTCTCTTTAAAAAAAAAAAAGTAAAAAAAATATATATACTTAAGCACACATAGAATATTTACAAATGGACTTTCCAGCCTCCCTCATACCAACCTTCCAGTTCCTGTTATCCTTCTGTCCTTAGCCTTGCTAAAACGAAGATGACTTTGATCCTATTTTTACTGAGTCAAGGCCATCTGATATGTTCATCTGCTTCTCTTTTCCATTGCTATATTTAGATTATCATCTTTCCTTCCAGACTAAGGAGTAAAAAAATAATACCTTTCTTCCATTTCAAGGTTAGATTTTACACCTGTACTTTTACTTTCATTACCTGTCTGCTTTCCTTCCCTCCTCCAGTGTCTCCTCTCATTCTTATATCGAGGCATTTTTTTCTTGGTCATTCCATTATGACCCAGTCTTAGTGGATTTACTGGTTTTTGTTCTGGGCCTCAGGCATTATAGTGACTGTTATTTTTAATCATTAGACCATAGCACAGTCATCTTCATAGTTTTTCTAGTTTATTTTTTAAAATTATAATCTTATTTTCTTGAATGGATGATGATTTCATATGGTTCAAAATGTCAAAGATGGAAAAAAAGCATTGAATTAGGAGATTCTCACCTTCCTTTTCCTTCAGCTACTGTATACCCTGACCTTTCTGCTCAACTTCCTTTTGTTCCTGCCTGTGTCTTCATCTGCTCAGGAGACAGTAGATATCTCAGTGCCATCTTTAATTTACTCCCTTTCTGGCCTCCCCTAGCTTCCTTTACGGAGTTTCATGTTAATCTCCTTTTCTGCTTTCACCCACTGCCAGTCCGCTTCCCAAACTCATTTGTCATGACCTTTCATGTCATTTCTAGCCAAGAATCTGTTAATTAGGGAGGAAAAGAAAATATTTGCAAAATATTCATTATCACAGTGTTTTCTATAATAGTGGAAAAATTTGCAATCACTAAAATGTCCAAAAATGAGGTACCTTAAGTGGAAAGTTATGACATCATGGAATTCCAATTTGAATAATATTTTAAAGAAGTGATAAAATGTTGTATTCATATATGTTACTTATAACATTAGTATGCAATACTGTATTACAGTTTGGTATGCAAAATATGAACTGAAATGTAATAAATAGCTTAATCTCTGGGTGGTATGGAGTGGAATGATGATTTCTATAATGTTATTTAAAATTTCTTATCTGACTGATTAGTTCCATGTGTTGTTTCTGAGTGTGGCACTGTAGCAGGTTAGTTTGGAGCACAGCCCTGAATAAGGCAGACCTTGCTTTTGTTTGTAGCTCTGCCCCCATCCTTTGTGTGACTTGACCCTGTTACTTTTCTAAGCATGTATTTCCTTATCTGTGAATTGAGACTTCTAATACCTCATTCATAAAGTTTACAGATTGGATATGATAATATATATAACAACCTTAAAAATAAATTCTTTAATTTTTATAATTTTTGGAATAAAAATGAAGTTAGGCTGGGAGTGGTAGGGCATTTGCCTAGTGTTCATGAGGCCCTGGGCTATTCCCAGCACTGCAAAACAAGAACAACAACAACAAATAAAAACAAACAAACAAAAACCCCAGTAAAGTCTGCTTTTTTGCCTCTCATTGACTATAACATAACAAGACATTTAAGATACAACAGTCAAAATTTAAACAAATTTGGAGATTGAACTAGTTTGTAGATATATAATTATCCTGTGGATTACAGATCAAGTATCAGTATCACTAAAATAAAACTTAAATGGTAATAATTGAAGTGCAACTTTAACTTTCTGCCAAGAGAAATATTGTTTTCATTCTTGCTAATCTTTTCCAGCTGTTGAACTACCACAGATGTCATGTTTCTCATGTGTACAAGACAGCCCCTTGCAACTGGGCTCCACAAGAGAATTAATCTTTGTTGTGCTTAGGAATTCTTTGTGTGTAATGAATTTGCTTCTCTCCTGTGCACGTACAATGGTACCAGTTATATGCTATTGCATTTCTCATATAAGAGAAATGAGAACACAGTCATTCAAATCACTGTGATCTTTCTCTGGTTCAGATGAGGAACCCTGAATGAGATACCCAGCGCATAGGGACACTCAATAAATGGAAATGGTTCCTACTGTTTATACCCTAGAAGTTATATAAAGGAACAATGGCTTTCTATATTTCTTTTCTTGGTGTAAGCACTTTTGGAAAAATTGGAAAACGGTATTTAGGAGAGTGTAATTCAATAAGTAGCCAGTTCTATGGTGGTTTTTTTTCCCCAGGCCATGTCTTTGGAACTTGGATAGGCTCTTTGTCATGGAACTAAGCAGATCCTCCCTTTTGCCCTCTTGTAGCAGCGTCTAACTTCCACTGAAGGGCGCCAAGATACTGCATTCCATCTGGGTCCTTTCTCAAGTCAGTTCCCCCCTCATAGGTCTCTTACTATCAGAAGCCTTATTCAGGCCTCAGATTTAATGGTTTGTACAGATTGCTTTATGGTAATGAATTCAGTGCTGGGTGTTTATAACTGCTTTTTTAGGAACATTGATCTTTTTTAAATATACTACTAAAGATATTATTTTGATGTTTTATGGTGAATATGTTCTCATGACTGCTTCTTATTTTATTTTAGCTACTGATTTACTTCTTGCCTGGAATCCCATTTGTTTGGGGTTGGTAGAAGGTGTTATTGGGAAAATTCAACTTCATTCAGGTATGTTTCTATAAACTCCTTAAATTTGCAAAGGTAATGTGGCATTCTGTGACATTTTCCTCTTTGAGAATATATCTATATTCTGCTATGGCTTTGATTTCTTTGTCTAAATTTTGGGTCTCTTCAAAGTGGGTATATTTCTATGTAAGTTTAATGAACTAAAAGTAAAGCTTTAGAGAAAAGGAAGCAGAGAAATAGAGGAATGATATTACAATCCTTTAATTCTTTTGGCTAAAAAAACAACTTCATGGAATGTCTACTGTGTGTCAGGAATTGTAGTTGGAGTCACACAATAGTGAACAAAAACTGACCCTTCGCTACCGTCATGAAGATAGATTTGGAGAAAAGACATGAATCACTGGAATAAATGCATAATTATTAGAGAATCATAGTGTGCTCTGTGAAGTTTGAAAGGTGTAGCAGGTCCATTGACTTCGTGGGAGAGAATAGTGGCCTGCTGTTAGCTGCTTTGGGTCAGCTGCCTGCTCCTGAAACGGTCAACTCTGGCCAGGAGAGAGAATGAGTTTTTTAGCATGCAATGTGATCTTTTTGGGGACTTTGTCCAGAGCAGGGAAGTTGATGGAAAGTCTAGGTCATTCACTAGGTATTCACCTGGAAGGGCATGAACTTGTTTCTTGGGTTCAGAGGGAATTTTGCTGATGAGAAAATATAAGCATTATATAGATGGGTATATGAAAACAGTTAAATGAAATATTATAAACACTTTATTTAAAAATCTTATTTTTCCTTTGGTATCAACATTAATATGTGCTGTGAACTATGGGAGGCTTTGTCATTATTGCTGTGTAGCTGGAGTATTATGTATCTCTATAGTGTATTTTTTTATTTTTATTTTTTAAAGAAAGAGAGGACAGAGAGAGAGAAAGAGAGAAGCAATTTTTATTTAGATTTTCATGTGACTTTCATTCCTCAGATACTTCGTTGTGTACGTGGTGCTGGGGTTGGAACTCGCTTCCTGGCACTTGCCAGTCAAGAGTTGTAACCGCTAAGCCACCGCTCCAGCCCCTTTTTTTATTCTTTTAAAATAAAATTATCGAGCATTTGGGAGCTAGGTTTATTTTTGTGAATTAGCACATATTTCCAGAGATAGCCTAATTTTCCTTTGTAGAGTCTTTGGATTTATTTTTATTATGAAATATTTTATAAATACAAAAGGCTATTACTTGTATGCAGTATAGGTTGCTGTAAAACACACACGTATGTATCTCACTCAAATTAAGAAATGAAATCTGACTGGTGTCTTTGTAGCCTGCTCTGTGCCTTTCTCCATGTGTGTCCTGTTTCCTTTCCTTGAAGAGAACCCACTATCTTTATTTTGTGTATGTGGTACTGGGGTTCGAACCCAGGGGCAGAGGTTCTATCATTGAACTACATCCCGAACCCCTTTTAGTTTTTATTTTGGGACAGGGGCTCATTAAGTGTCTGAGGCAGTCATGAACTTGTGATCTTCCCGCTTTAGCCTCCTGAGTAACTGGAATTACAGGTGTACACTACCTTGCCTGGCAAGAATCTACTGTCTTGAATTTTGTTCTTATCATTCCTTTGATTTTCACTGTTGCTTTTATTACATGTGTAGTCTTAAACAGTATGTTACTAAGTTTTCTATTTTGGAGATTTTATATAAATGACATTAAGCTGTTTGTGTTCTTCACACCCCCCAACCCCCCACCCCTACTCCGTAGTACTGAGGATTGAATCCAGGGCCTTGAACATGCTAGGCAAGTGCTCTCCTACTGAATTACATCCCCGTGCCTTTTCATTTTTAATTTTGAGACAAGGTCTAAGTTGCTGAGGCTGGCCTTGAATTTATGGTCCTCTTGCCTCAGCTTGCTACTGCTAGGATTACAGGTGTATGCCACTGTACCTGGCTGTTCTTTCACTTTTTGTTGTTATTTTTATTTTTTAAAAGAGAGGAACAGTGAGAGAGAGAGGGAGGGAGGAAGAGAGAATCAGTTTTATTTAGTTTTTCAGGTGGCTGTCGTTGCTATGAAACTTCGTTATGTACGTGGTGCTGGGGTTTGAACTCTCATACTCGTGTATGCCAGGCAAGCGCCATAACCGCTGAGCTACCACTCCAGCCTTTATTGTTTATTTTTGAGATTTATTCATGTGAATGTATGAATCTGGAATTCTGTATTTTTGCTGTTATATGAATATATCATGATTTGTCCTTTTTCTTGTATTGAGTCATTGAATTGTTCCTTTCTTTTTTTTTTGCTATTAGAACTCATACTGCTTTGGGCATTGTCATATATTCTGTCTTTGGTAGGTTTTAAAAAACTTCTTTCAGCACAAAGGAGAAAAGCATTTAGTCATTCTGTAACCAGGCTAAATATTTTAGTAACACTTCTATCTGTCCACATTTACATACATGTGTTTTTAATTCATTTACATGCTGACAGGATAAGTTCACAGCTGGATGTTCTGAGCTAAAATTCATTTTCTATTATTTAAATGACATGTATGAAATTTCTGAGTTGTTTTTCTTTAATTTCAGTCACATTTCGGCGCTGTGAATGAACCACTGCAATCAGTCAGGAGCCCAGGGTTCTAGCTCTGTTGATCAGCTTTTAGTTACAGGGGAACTTACCTACCATCTGTCTCATTTATCTGTTGCTGTGTAATAAGCCATCCAAAAGCTGAGGCTTACAGGAACAACAGCGTAGTAATACCTATGACTCTGGGGTCTGACTGGTCTGACTGAGCTGCTCTTTGGCTCTTCTCATCTCTTCTGTGGACTGAGGTCATTCGTGCAGCAGTGTTCCCCTGGGAGTTTGCCCAGCTTGTGTCTGTTTGCTTTCATGTGGCCTAAGGGTCTCATCTTACAGGACTTTTCCTTTGTGCCTCTTCCTCTTCCCCATAGCCTGAGCATCTTTTCAGTGTTGTGGCTGGGTACCAAGAAGACAGACCTCTAAATGCAAGGGCCTCTACTTCTTAAGCTGTAAAACAAGAGTAAAAATAACTGTTGTTATTATTTCTGTAGGGTATTATGTGTCCCAGATGAGATAATGGGCCTGAAGGTTCTGAAGGTACTGAGATTAAAGACTACTGTCTTGCTGAGGCTCTTTTTGTGATTCAAACATATCAGCTTAAATAAAAACAAATTTTTATAAGGAACCTAAGGGACCAAAGCCAGAAGTGGATATTGTACAGGATCTGAGATTATTTTCTTGGGATGGATCTCTAACTACCACCTCTTCCTACCCCTTCTCCTTCATTTTTTTCTTTTTTGGGATTTTTCTGTTTTTGTGCATTTAAGAAAATTCTACTTTTAATGAAATGGTTACCCTTGTGCCTACTACCATCTGTAATCAGTGGAGACTGACCAGCAATCAGAAAGAATTTAATAGTATGGTTCAGAGTACTAGCAAAGAGACTTATTGGCCTTACTCATCCAGAGGCCTTTCCTGGTCACCTTAGGTGCTTCAGAGGCTCACTGCCCTGATGTGGGAATGGAAGTCAGGGGGATGGTTTGGACTTCACAGATAACCCAAAGGTTGTCTCCTATCAGCAGGGTACAAATTTAAATTAGTGGCTGCTAAATTTCTGGTGTAGCGCAGGTCTGCTCACCTGTGGACAACCTTTGTTTACGTGCTCCTTTCTTCCTTACTTCGCTTGCTTTTCTTCTGCCCCAGAACAGGAGGTTGATAACCATGAAAGTACCTGTGATATAGGCTATTTTGGGAGAGCGAGGGGAGGGGACTGGAGTGAACTGGAGAAAGTATAAAGAAGGAAAGAAAGGCAGGGAAAAGCATCTCTTACTTTTTCACTATCCCAATCCAATCCTCAAATCTTTTTTTTCCTTCCCTCTCCCTTGTCACATTGTTTAACAGGTTTGTTTCTGAAGAAAGGGAGTTGGGAGGAAGCAAAAAATCTTTTCAGGGTCCTCTGTTGCTCTTCTTTTCCCTCTGCAGCCCTCTCTGCATCATTCCGCCCCCTTCTCGCCCTTGAGCTCCATCTTTCTCTTCTTGTTTACCCTGTCAGCCTCTTTTTCAAGGATGTTTCATCCCTTCTTCTCCTTGTGCCCTGCTAAGGCTCTTGCTGGGGGTTAGATTAGCTGGAAGGAACTGTGCTTTGGGACTGACCAAATCACTGGAGGCGTTTTTCCATAGGAACAGCTTAGCTTTGGGGGGCAGAGGAGGAAGGGAATAAAATGAGCTTAAACGCTCTTTCACTCCTAGTTCCCTCCTACTGACTCTCTACATATTAATGCATAAAATTTTGTTCTTGCCTGGTGTGATGGGAACATAAATTTATTTGAACAAATGTCATTGACAGTTCTTAAAAGGGCGTGGGTGAGCTATGCCACTGTTCCTGATTGCCACTGAACTCTAAGCTCTGAGGAATGTAGCAGGCTCTCGTGACTTAGAGCAGTATTAATTCGCTAGGGCTGCCAGAGCAGAGTACCGCAGGCTGGGTGGCTTAAACAGCAGAATTTGATTTTCTCACAATTCTGGAGATCAGAAGTTGAGATCAAGATGTGAGCAGGGTTTGTTTCTTTTGAATCCTCTTTTCTTCACTTGTCGGTGACTGTATTCTCCAGGCCTCTGGTCTATTAACTACATGTGTCTAAATTTCCTCATCTTATAATATTGATACTCATTATATTGAATTAAAGCCCACCCTAATGAACGCATTTTAATATTTTTTCTTTTTTTGAGAGAATCAATTTTATTTTTTTCATTTTTTCCCCCAATACTTAATTGTGTATGTGGGGCTGGGGTTTGAACCTGGGTCCTCCTGCATGCCAGACAAGTGCTCTACTGTTGAGCCAGCACTCCAGCCCAACATAATTCCTTCTTTAAAGACCCTGTCTCAAAAAAAAAAAAAAAATCCGTTCTGAGGCATTAGGGATTAGGACTTAAGCATATGAATTTTGATTGTTTAGCCTATAACAGGAATCTAATTTCCATTGAAATGTTTGCTACAAAGTGTTGCAAAGAGAATTCCCTCTATTCTAATGCTGCTGATTTTGGTTTGTTACCTTTATTTCATTCACAGTGTGATAAGCCATTTTCCAAATGGCATTGACAAGGCACCCACTGCAGAGGTGGATTAATCCTGAAAGATCCATGATGCACTTGGGTCTGAGTATTTCATCTGAATCCCAGTTGCTGTCCATAAGACAGAGATGGTAATATGTCCTTGATAAAGTTATTGTGAGGATTTAATGAAATATGCTGTGTTAGTTTTTGGCCACAGGAAGCATACATACTGATTATTAATATTTTTTCCTTAAAGATCCTAAGAGATGTCAGATACTCTATTTGAAAAAATGTTAAACTTGGACTTTTTTTCTAACGTTAATATTTGCTGAAATTGTAATGAAAATAACAAGTTACTAAAAATTCCATTGTGAGACACTGTAAAAAGTAATATTTTTAGTAGTAAAATATTAGTAGCATTGGTGGAAGTTGTATTTCATAGTCAATGTATCCCTTTAAAAATATTTTTGTTGGAAGAATTTTTAAAGTATTTTTCATTGTGTTATCACAACCGTGGGCTGATAATTGCCCACCCTTTTAAGCAAAACCTATATTAGCCCTGGTGCCTAAAAAGTATTGCTTAGAAGTCTTGGCTTGACTTTAGGTTGCAAGGCCTGTTCTCCAGATGTGAGCTGGCAGGTGGACTTTGAGCCAGGTTTTAACATGGTCTGTATCTAACAGCTTCAATGTTTCTGGCTATGGTTTGGCCAGTTGAGATTTATTAATATGAGGAACAGAAAGTAGGAGGGATATATAATGTGCCAAATAGATGAAAGAAAAGTAAAATTCTAAGAAAAACAGTATTTTTTATTTCTGTTCAAGAGAAAGTAAGAATGATAGTAAAATTTTTCTTACACTTATAATTGCATGTTAATTTTTTGTTTTGTCTGTTTTTGTCGGTCCCCTCTCTGGAGGGTAAGATCTGAGAAGACAGGGGTCACGGCTATCTATCTGTTTTGCTCACTTGCTGTGTCTCTGTGCTGGCCTGCATCAGGGGCTATTCAGAAATATTTAGTTATCATCTCAGAAGATTTCTGACCTCCACGAGATGTCCATTTAACACAGAGGTTCTCCTGGGGGAATCATAGAATCATGGGGAATCCAAGGGGGCATCCACGACATGACATCAGCCTTGGCTAACTACGTAAATATACATTTGTTCTTGTTTGATAATGATTCCCCCTTAATTGTAACTCCATATTCATCTAATAAAAAATATTCAGTTAGTATTTATCAACTTAAAAGACATGGAGTGCTAACTGTGTGCCAAGGCCGGCATTCAGTGCAGGGTTACAGGGTGAACAAAACTTGAAGGTTTTAGAATTGTAGACTTGAATCTGAGCAACAGACATTAATTACCTAGTCATGCTTCTATGCCCAACCATGCTTCTGAAGAAGAGTATAGGGTACTGTGGGTCTGACTAGGTGAGCTTGGAGTCCTGGATGAAAGACATCTCTGAGGGGCTGGAGTGGTGGCTTGGTGGTTATGGTGCTTGTCTGGCATGTGTGAGGATGTGAGTTTGAACCCCACCACCACCTACATGGTGAAGTATTGGAGCAATGAATGCCATAGGAAAAACTAAATAAAATTAATCCTCAATTCTTTCTCTCTCTCTCTCTCTCTTTCTGTCACTCTCTCTTTAAACAATCAAACAAACAAACAAAGGAAATCAAAAAGGAAACAAAGTAATCCTTGAGGAAGTGATGTGTGACCTGAGGCCTGAAAAATGGAGGCTGTGGGCTGATGGAGGACAGGGGTGGTGGGTGGTGGGTGGTGGGAAGGATGAGAGGAAAGGGAGTGAGGAGAGATGGTGCACATCGAGTAAGTAGCTGTGTCAGTACCCACATCATTGAAGTGTTTCTGTCATTTGCTTCCTGTGTGATGCCCAGAGTATAGCCACATATTCACACAGACATTCATGAAGAACATTGCTGTAGGCTGACGATTTTAAACGGATCAGAAAGCTCTTCAAGTTAAAATGCAGTTTGAAGGTTGAGGAGAGGATAAGCTCAATTAGGGTAACGTGTATCTGAATTTAAAAAGCACAGAGATTCATTAGCAAAGATATATATCCCATGATATATTCAGAAATAGTTTGAGGAGAAAATTGTCAGGAGTCTTGAGTAATTTGGCAATAGAATCTCTTTGTTTAGTAATTAAGTAAATTACTCCTCATAACATTGAACAATCACAGACAAAATTCACGCAAGTAGATCTTTTTCATTAAATAGCACTCACCATCTGCTCTTCCTCCACTTTTGAAGTGATGAAGATGTCTTAATCATTAAGATGGTAAAATGCGTTATGCATATGATTTTTTTTTTTTTAAAGAGAGAGGGACAGTGAGAGAAACAGAGAAAGAGAGAATCAACTTTATTTAGTTTTTCACATGGCCTTCGTTGCTCCAACACTCAGCTGTGTATGTGGTGCTGGGGTTTAAACCCGGGTCCTCATGCTTGCCAAGCAAGTGCCGAAACCACTGAGCTACCGCTCCAGCCCCTATGCATATGATTTTAAAATTGATTTTAGTCTGCTGATTTCTATAGAAATGTGGCAGTAATGACAAGAAGTGTATATTTCAGTGGTGATGAATTGAGTGGTAGGTACTAGCATTATTTTAGTACTTGCCTGTAAAGCCATTGGAAAATCTCATTCCTCAAGGGCTTCAGAAAGGAGAAACAGAGAAGCCAGGCAGGGCGCTGTGGAGCTCTCCACATCTGTGGAGGCCTTTTCTGTGTTGCTTCTGTTTGAATGTGTTACATTGTCTGTATATAACAATTTTTGTGTGGGGAAATAGGGTTTTTTTTTTTTTTGGTCACATTATTAAAAACATGTATGGATCATGATGATGTTTCATAGTTGTAAATTCATTAAAATGATTAAATTGTATACTTATAGTCGGTAAATTTTATGGTATACAAATTATATCTCAAAACCATTAAAACATTCAAGTCAAAAGGTAGCTTTTGTTACAGCCTTTTATACTTACTTTTGATTTTGTCTTAATTTAAAAAAAAAAACGACAAACTAGGGCTGCACATGGTGGCACATGCCTATAATCCCAGCTACGAGGGAACTTGAAGCAAGAGGATCACGACTTTGAGACCAGGCTCAGCCACTCAGCATTTTAGCAAGACCTTCCCTCTTTCCCTCCCTCCCTCCCCCTTCTTTCTTTCTCTCTCTCTTTTTCTTGTTTTCTTCTATGAGGATACTTATCCTTTATGGACTTGTACTCATATTCATTTATAGTACATACTGAGCCAGGTGGTGCACGCCTGTAATCCTAGTGACTTGGGAGGTTGAGGCGGGAAGATCTTAAGTTCAAAACCATCCTCAGCAATTAAGCAAGATCTTAAATAACCTAATGAGACCCTGTCCTGAACAGAAAAAATGCATACACACATAAATAAAAGTACTCACTGGCCAATTAATAGTTTATGTAATGGATATCGATGAAGTGGGTTTTATGTGTACTTAGGACTATATTTAAATTCCTACCAAAGATTTGTAAAGCAGGCGGACTCCTTCAAATGAGAACGTAATTTGTTTTGAGATAAGCTATTAAGATACCCCAATGTTTAGATTTTCTTAGAATGCATAGCATGTTAATATAATAGCATACACTTCTGTCTTAGTCTCTTTGGGCTGCTGTAACAGTTTACCATGTATTGATTGACTCACAAAAAGCAGGAATCTATTTCTCACAGTTTCAGAGTCTGGGAAGTCCAAGGTTGAAACACCAGGAGACTTGGTATCTGGTGAGGGTTTACTTTCTAGTTCATGGATGGTCTCTTATGTGAGTGCATGACAAAGAGATAAAGGAGTTCTCCTGGTTCCTTCTCCCTCCCTCTCTCCTCCCCCCTTTCTTTTTCTTGTTTTCTTTTATGAGGATACTTATCCTTTCTGTGAAGATGGAGCCCTGATAATCTAATCATTTGCCAGAGGCCCCACATCCTAATGCTATCATATTGGGGATTAGAATTTCAGCACATTAATTTAGCTTACAGTATTCTACCTCCACCAGCACCCCAATTCCTGCTCTCTTCAAATACAAATACATCCATTGTATCCTGGCAGCCCTCAAACTCTTGACTTGTTCCAGCATCAGTTGTGAAGTCTAAAATCCAAAGTCTCATCTAAATATCATCTAAATCAGGTACGAGTGAGACTGGAAATATGATTCATTCTGAGGCAAATTGCTCTTCAGCTGCAAACCTCTGAAACCAAACAAATCACATGCTTCCAAATGCATGGATGGGACAGGCATAGGATAGCCAGTTTCATTCCAGAACAGAGGAAAAGAAAGGGATGATGGAGCCAGACCATGCTATGAGGCAAAGTCCTTGAGATCTTATGGTTTGAGAATAATCCTCATTGGGTCAGTGTTCTGTATTCCAAGCCTACTAAGGTAGAGGTCCTACCTTTCAGGTCTACTTAGGTTAAGGTCCTGCCTTCATGATTCTACCCAGGAAGGGTTGCAACCCCAGGGCTCTGCTCAGTGGACTTGTCCCTATGGCTTTGGGTTGGACTAGCCTGTGAAAAGTCAGTCAGTGGTCCTCTCCTTTGAAACCAAGGATACAACCCTGATGATCTTGGAATCACCTACAGGGTCGTTCTTCCCTTAATTTGAACAACAGGGAACATTATCAGCCAAATAGCTCTGTGGTTGTCTTGTAAAATCTGAAAGGTCTGACAGCCATCCTTCCTTCTCATCTGCTTCTCCTTAAGTACAAACTGGCAGTTTTCTTGCTAGGGTGGCTGATTAAGTCTGTGGTTCACACCCATACTAATTTCCATTAGTATTTTATCCCGAATACCTTTCTCATTTTTGGCAGTATGGATAAATGAAAAATTTTCAAATCTTTTAGGTTTTGCTTCCTTCTGCTTAGCAGTGTCTTTAAGTCATATCTATTATCTTGAATTTTACTGTATTCATTTAGGAAGAGCAAAGCCACAACAATATTCCTTACAAATAACTTTAGCTACTGGGTGCAGTAGTCATGACTGTAATCCCCGTGATTTGGGAGGCTGAGGCAGAAGGTTCACAGTTTAAGGCCAGCCTGGGCAACTTAGACTTGTCTCAAGATAAAAAGGACTGCTGATATAGTGGGTTCAGCCTCCAGTACAGCCAAAACAAAAAAACCAAAAAAAGCCAGAAAATTCAACTAAATACATGACTCTATCAGTCTTCAATTCTGCTTTCTATAAAAATATTAGAATATAAATACATTGCAGCCAAGTTCTTTGCCACTTTGTAATAAGGCTTCCTTCTCTTCATTGTCCAATAATCCGGTAACATGTTCCTCATTTCCAGCTGGGACTCCCTCACACTGATCTTTACCAGTATTCTATTCAGGATTACATATGTATTTCCTGAGAAGAGTGAGGCTTTCTCTACAGTGCTGTTTCTGAGCCCTCACCAGAATCACCTTAAAGGTTCATTCATGGCAGTGTAGGTTTTTCCTAGCATGTCCCTCCAGACCCTTCCCATTACCTGGTTCCAAAGCTGCCCCCACATTTTTAGGTATTTGTTATAGAAGCACCCCCACTGCTTTGTACGGAAATTGGTAGTAGTCAGGGCTCTCTAGAGAAATAGAACACACACACACACACACACACAGAGATGGACGGACGGACAGACACAGAGAATGCATAGATTTATTTGAGGGATTCGCTCACAAGATTATAGAGTCTAAAGAGCATCATGATCTCCCTAAGCTGGAGAATGAGGAAAGCCAGTGGTGTAATTCAAGTCCAAGCCCAGAGCCCTGCTATAGGACCTAGTCCAGAAAGACAGGTACAAGGACCAGGAGTGCTGATTTCCCATATCTGAGGGCAGAAGAGGCGTTAGTGATGTCCTGGCTCAGAGACCATGTTAGTCCTTCCTTTGCCTTTTTGTTCTATTCCAGCCCTCTGTGAATTGGATGATACTTAACCGACAATGGGGAGGGCAATCTTTATTTGGTCTACCAATTTAAATACTAATTTTTTTCTAGAAACCAATTTAAATACTAATTTTTTTCTAGAAACCAATTTAAATACTAATCTTTTCTAGAAGCCAATTTAAATACTAATCTTTTCTATAAACCAACTGAAATACTAATCTTTTCAAGAAACACACACACACACACACACACACACACACACACATACGCGTTTAACAGCTCTCTGGGCATCACCCAGCCCAGTCAAGTTGACACACAAAATTACCATCACAGGGTCACTTAATGATACTTAGCACAATTTAAAAAAAAAATTTGTACTGGGAATTCAACCCAGGGGTACTTTACCACTAAGCTACATTCCCAGCCCTCTCCTCGCCCTTTAAAAAAATTTTTTGAGACAGAGTCTAACTAAGTTACTAGTTACTTAGGACCTTGCTAAATTGTTGAAGCTGGCCTCAAACTTGTAATCCTCCTGTCTCAGCCTCCTGATCTGCTAGGATTATAGGTGTATGCCACCAAGCCAGGCTCTTTCACATATTTTTAAAAATGAGGTCAAGAACAATAATTAGGGCCTCCTGCATATTTGCCCAGTCAGCCCAGAGGGGTAGCTCAGCAGCAGACTAGAATGTATGATAAGGTAATGGCCAAGAATTATCCAAAATCAACTAATTGGTTGAAAAATGCCACAAATTCAGACTTTGAACCCCAGAGGGAAAATATAAAGAAAGCTACCCTTAGGTGCCTCATAGTAAAATGGATGAAAATTGAAGACAAATAGGATATCCCAAAGCAGCCAAAGGAAAAATATATATTGTAAGTGTGTAAATACATATTAAAGGTGTGTAAAAAGACTTAGAGAAATGATGGAAACCGAGAACAGAATGACATCTTCAAAGTGCCTGTTTAGAATATTGTATCTTCAAAAATTAAGAAAAATAAAGCCATTTGGAGAGAAGTTGTCACCAGTGTTCTCTGCACTAAAAATAAAACAAAACAAAACTAGAGTTCTTCAGGCTAAAGGAAAATGATACCCAGTGGGAGTATGGGGACAGGAGGGAATGAAGATCAGTGGAAAGGGGGAGTGAGTTGGTAAATGTAAATGAATTTGTCTTTTTACAGTTTAATTTTGTTGTAGAATTAAAATGCATAGTAATAACACTAATAGAGCCAAAAGGGGTTGGTACTCTTAAGATCCTTTCACTGTCTAGGAGCTGGTAAAAATACAATTTACATTAGACTTGAGTAAGTTAGGGTTCATTCCCTACAGTACAACTACTAATTGAATATAAAAGATCATAAAAAAGCTAACAAAGTGGAAAAATGGAATAATGTTTAAAAACTTAATTTGAAAGAAGTCAAGAAAAGGTGTTTGTGGAGTGGGTGGGACAAATAGCAGGATGGAAGAATGATTCCTAAACATATTGGTAATGGATCACAGGTAAACTCGAGAAGTGCATGCTGCAGAAACAGAATCCCTGTACACGCTGCCTTCAAGGCACTTATGTGGCATATAAATACAGAAGAGTTGAAAGTGAAAGAATAGGAAGAACGATGCAAACATTACCCTATTGAAAACTGATGCATCTTTCCTAACATCAAAGTAGACTATAAGACAAAAAGCATATAGACAGACACATTTAAAAAATAACAGTGTTCAGCTCACTAGAATGATATAGCAAATTTTATAGCCGGATTGGAGATTTAGCTCATGTTGGAGTGGTAGAGTGCTTGCTTAGCATGCATGAGGCCCTGCCTGGGTTTGATCGTTAACACTGAAAAAAGAAAAGAAAAAATTATATGGACCTAAACTGTGAGTCATTTAGCTTACTTTTTTTTTTACTTTTTAAAGAAAGCAAATTTATTTGGCTGACAAATCTGATGGCTGGATAATCTAACCAGCACAGTGTTATCTGGTGAAGACCCCGCCCCCCACCAGCAGCATTACAACATGACAAAGGAGCAGAAAGGGAACCAGATATATACAGAAGAAGCCAAGGCATGGGGTGACTTGGCTTTACAAAAATCTACTCTCTCAAGAAGTAATCCAGTCACAGGAGTCCAATCCCATTCCCTGGAGACAGTATTAATCCGTTCGTAAGGATGGAGCCCCACAACCTGAGCAGGTTCTGTTAGAATGCAGCTATTCAAGGTCTACATCCTCAGCTCTGCCACACTGGAACCACATTCCAGCATATGAGCTGCTGCTGCTTCTTTTTTTTTTTTTTTTTAAGAGAGAGGAACAGAAAAAAAAAAAGAACAGTGAGAGAGAGAATCAATTTTATCTAGTTTTTCATGTGGCTTTCGTTGCTCTGACACTTTGTCGTATGCGTGGTGCTGGTCTTTGAACCCACATCCTTGCACGTGCCAGGCAAGCGCCGAAACCGCTGAGCCACCGCTCCAGCCCCATCATTTGAGCTTTTGAGGGAAAAAATACATTCAAACCAAGGAAGTCACTCCCCATAGAATTAAAATACATGAAAGTAATAGCCCATTAGTTGGAATGGTAGTAAGGGGTTACAGGGTTCTAAGTAGCAGTCGAGATATGATAAAAGAACTGATATATATTAGTTTTTAAGAAGTTAAGGATATTTGTTGTAATAGCTTGCAATTTTTAGTTTAGATGTCAGTTTGAAATGACAGAGAAACATGAAGTGTTCTTATTGGCAAATTGACAAAAGAAAAGAAAGGTGAGCAGAGTATGATTTCTTTTTCTTACCAGCACTTGGTGCAAATGTAGAGAGACTTCTGTGGCTCTTAAGATATAAACTGCAGGGGCTGGAGTGGTGGCTTAGCAGTTGTGATACTTGCCTGGCATGCATGACGAGGACCTGGGTTCAAACCCCAGCACCACATACACAACTAAGTGTTGGAGAAACATAAATCACAGACGAAAAAATAAAAATTGATTCTCTTTAAAAAAACAAACAAACAAAAAACAACACCCTAGCAGCACGTATACAACGAAGTGTTGGAGCAGTGAGAGCCACATGAAAAACTAAATAAAAATTGATTCTTTCTGTTTCTCTTTCACTGTCCCTCTTCCTTAAAAAATAAAAAGAGAATATGAACAATACAAATTCTGATGTTTTTTTGGCAAGCTGACCCTTCAGAAAGCTAGGGACACTCATTCTACCCAGCAGCTTAGAGGATCGCTTCAGCTGCTGCTGCCTTACACTGCCCAACCCAGGGCCTTATGTGTGCTAGATTGTGGTTCTTGTCACCTTTTGCCAATCTGATGGAGAAAAAGTGGTATTTCTGTTTTAATATGTATTTATTACTGTTATGGAGTTTAATTGTATTTTTATGTTTAGACTCTATAATGTCCAGATTCATATCTTTTTTATTATCAGACTTCACTTACTGATGATGTAGCTCTTCGTATCATATAGATGCTAATTTTTAACTTGCCATATGTATTGTAAATAATTTCTTGCTTGTCATTTGCCTTTTTTTCTTCTTTTTTTGTACTAAGGATTGAACCCAGAGGTGCTCTGCCACTGAGTTGTTGTTTTTTATTTTGAGACAAGGTCTCACTACGTTGCTCAGATTTGGAATCCTCCTGTCTCAGCCTCCCAGGTAGCTGGGATTGTAGGCGTGAGCCACTGAGCTGGCTCTCATTTACTTTCCATTTTGTTTACAGTGTCATTTACCATCCAGATATGACTCACTGTTTCACTTTCATGTAATCATTTCTGCCCATTTTATGACTTCTGAATTACATTTCATGCTTCCAAAGGTCTTTCTCCAAGATTGTAGTCTCCAATATTTTACTACTGACGTTTTGTTTTACTCTATTTATATTTTTGTTAGTTAGCCTATCTATAATTAATTCTTGGGTATGGTTTGCAGCAATAATTCAACTTTTTTCAACTTTAATTATTTCGGTACCATTTATCAACATACCATCCTTTCCCCCCTTTTATCATTTTTTAGATCCTTATCTTTACCTGGGTTTATGTCTGGCTTCTCTATTCTATACATTCTATTAGCAGTATAGTTTTATAGTAGTTTGGCTATTGGGAAGGTATGTATTTTCTCAATTTCTTAAAAAAAATTTTTTTTCAGTGCTGGGGATCAAACCTATGTCCTTATGCATGCTAGGCAAGAACTCTTCCAGTTGAGCTACATCCCCAGCCTTCTTTTTGAAAATTTTATTTGATAGTTTCACACAGTTTGTCTTTCAAGTGAAGTTTAAAATAAATTTAAATTTCTCTAGATAGCGCACAGAGTTCTTTTTACAATTACATTAAATTTCTAGGATAATTTTATTTATTTATTTATTTATTTTGACAACAGCTTTGAAACATGGAGCACATAGTGCTTTCATTTATTTTTGTTTGTCCTAAGGGTTTTATGTCTACAAAACAATTTATTGTTTTGTAGACATTTGGAGTTATTCTCAAAATTTACCATTTTTGTTGCTAAACTTATGGGATCTTTATTGTGTATGGGAATAGATTATATTAATGCTTTTCATGTGTTCACAGTTATATCTGGCTATATCAGTGGATTCTTATTAATTTCGCAGGATGTTTAGATTTTCTAAGTGTATAGTATGATTTTGTTCTTTTACAAAACTTAAACCTATGTTACCTTTCATATTGTGGCTGGAGTCCATCTCTTCTCCATGAGGGCGAGGTGTAGCAAATGAAAAACACACAGTGCATAGTAAGGGCTCAGTGTTAGCTTCTTCCTTCGTGTTTTCAGTTTTACACGCTGATCAAAAAGAAAAAAAGTAAGCTAGGAAAATTTATAAGGAAATAGATTTCTAGTACATCTCATAATTAATCTACCTTATTTTCTATCTTCTTTAGAAAATGGTAGTTGGAATTTCTCTCTCTCAGCTTTTCCTTAAATTAAATTTCCTTGGAGAGGACTGGAGATGTAGCTCAGTGGTAGAATACGTGGTTAGCATGTATAAGACCTCAAATTTGATTCCCAGCCCCACCTTCCCCCTCAAACTTTTTTTCCTTGAAAAAGATAGCATAAAAATTAATACTTTTGACTATGCTAAAATCAAACACCTGTTTTAGTTCATTTTTACCTTGAAGAAACTAAATTATCAAATAGGAGTCTGACTCAGGTTTTTAATCCAAAGTCCCTGAGGTTTCTTCTTTATTTTCCAGCTCTTTATTTTTTTTTTCTTAAAAGAAACAGTCACTGGGAAGAAAGCTGACTGTCATAGAACATTAGGGGTTATATCTTGATAGCTATTGAAGCGACGTGTTCAATGAATTTTGGTTTATTATATTGCTCCTTCTATATTTGTGTATTTTTTTTTTAAAGAGAAGGATATTGAGAGAGAGAGAGAGGGAGGGAGGGAGAATCAAATTTTATTTAGTTTTTCATGTGGCCTTTGTTGCTCCCACACTTGGTGTGTATGTGGTGCTGGGGTTTGAACTTGCCTTCTCGTGCGTGCCAGGCAAGTGCTGGAACCACTGAGCCACTGCTCCAGCCCCTGTTTGTGTTATATTTTAAACAGTCTATAATGAGAAGATTAAAAAGTCCCTCTCTGGCTAATTATTAGGTCTATTGCTTTGGGTAGGTATTTGAATGTTCTTATTTTTTCAACTGTCAGATGGAAAAGGCATTTTCTAGCAGGGTGTTATGGTTTTGAGAAATCTATATGAATCGCCTTGTGGTAGTTACTATAAGGTAACTACCTTATAGTAAATGTTGAGTAAACATTAGCTTGTGGGGATAATATGAACTGTAAAAATAATTATTTAATCCCCATAGATGATCTCTGAAGTAGGCAGTTTTATTTCATGTTTCAGATGAGAAAACTGAGAATTTTAGGAGTTAAGGATTGTGGTGGGAAGTACATGGTAAGTAATTACTGAAGCAAAGATTGAATCTGAGTTCTAATCTCAAAGTCCAGGACATTTTGAAACCTCCCTGAAAAGGGAAGGGAACTACTTACAAAACTTCTGTTGTTTTAGATCATTTACATTGTTTTCTCATATTTAATCTTTATTATAACTCTTCAGGCATACTGAATGTCCTCTGAATGTTTTTAAAGAAGCAGCTAATTTTTTTAACGTTTTTGTTCAAATAACTCAATTCTAAAAATATGTGTATTTTAAAATGTTAAGTCTGTAAGGTAGGGTGAATATTGGTGACTCCAATGTTTTTTGTAGGAAAAAAAGATTCTTTTTTTTGGTTTCCCAAGTGAGTTTGAATATGGGGTAAAATCTCTGCTTAAAAGTTAAAATATTTATATTTTTTGATGATCTATCATTATTGGTTTAATGGAAAGATATTTATTATTTGATAATGTACATTGCATTTTGTCTTTGTCATCATTTATTAAAATAAAGTCTGCAGTGTTATGAAGTGAATCCAAAGTAAATCAGGGAAAGAAGATGTAAACCAGGAAGGTTATTTTCTAATATTAGTGTGTCTGGTCAGCTGCAAACATTCTGGATTGTTCAGTGTAAGATAGAAATTATTCTTGTGAGGTTAAGAGACCTATTATAAGGATTTTATTCTTCTGAGGTTGAGACCTATTATAAAGGGTTTTTTTTTGTTTTGTTTTGTTTTGTGGTACTGGGGAGAGAATCCTGGACCTCGCCTTTTTATTCAATAACATTTATTGGCGTTTGCTGTGGCATACACCTATAATCCCAGTGACTTGGGAGGCCAAGGCAGAAGGATTGTAAGTTCGAGGCTAACCTCAGCAACTAAGTGAGACCCTAACTCAAAGAATAAAAAGGAGTGGGGATGTAACTCAATGGTAGAGTACCTGTGAGTCCCATTTCTCAGTAGAGGGGAAAAAGAAAGGAAGGAAGGAAGAAAGGGAGGGGAGAGAGAGAGAGAGAGAGAGAGAGAGAGAAAAGATTCAGATACTCATTACTTTATTAGCCTTACATTTATTATGCATTTGGTGCTTTTTGGTAACTTTGATCTGTGCCTGTTGAATTTCCCAGCACACTGTAGGTCCTCAGTTAATGTTTAATGATAACAAATAGCAAAATGGCCTGTAAAAGCCTTGAAACTTTGAAATAAATTCTCACCCTACTTTATAAAGAATTATGAAATGTTCCAAAATTTTGCATTTATGAAATACTTAAAGCACACCTCCAAAGTACCATCTCCAAAGAGAGGATTGGATAATATTTGGGGTAATAAATGTAGAAAATTGAAATGCCATAAACTTTTAAAACATTTTTCTTATAGGAAATACATATCTGTCATGTTATTTTTGTATAATAAATTTCTGATACACTATTTCAATAATTTTTATTTTGGGGTGTAATTGGGGAGTATTTTTTAAGGGTGTAGCCTCATGAACTGAAAAATTACTTTTGCGTGCTATCTTTCATAAACAATTGAGAAGTAGAAATTTGGATTGAAAAGGTATTTTGGGCATTGGGGGTTTTGTTTGCTGCTTTCTCTTGTGTTTATTAAAGAATTCTTTCCCTTGTTTTTCCATGTTATTTCCATTCTGAATATATTTAGTTTTTCATGTGGCTTTCATTGCTCTGACACTTAGTTGTATATGTGGTGCTGGGGTCTGAACCCGTGTTCTTGCACATGCCAGGCAAGCACTGTAACCGCCAAGACCCGCTCCAGCCCCTCTGTTCAATCTTAATGTATACATAAAGTAGTTTTGGTACCACCAACACATACGGTTTTGAAAAACTTATTGAATAAAATATTCTGTGTAATTCTTTTTGTCTTCATCCCTACAAAACATTGTTTTCTAAAAACAAATTTTTTTTTTTTTAAAGAGAGGAACAACTTTATTGAGTTTTTCACATGGCCTTAGTTGCTCCAACACTTAGTTGCGTACGTGGTGCTGGGGTTTGAACCCGGGTCCTCGTGCTTGCCAGGCAAGTGCTGAAACTGCTGAGCCACCGCTCCAGCGCCTTCTAAGATTATTTTGATTAGTTTTTTCTTCCCTTTTTCCTGCATGATGTGAATGTTTGTTTAAATTTGTAATGGAAGGTTAACACGGTCATGCTTTCAGTTTTCCTTACATTCTGGTTGCCTTGAACTGCAATTGCTGTGGGTTCTTATTTTTATTTATTTATTTATTTTGTACTGGGGATTGAATCTAGGGGCACTTTATCTCTGAGCTACATTCCCCATCCTTTTTATTTGGAGACAGGGTCTTGCTAAGTTGCTGAGGCTTGCCTCAAAATTTCAGTCCTCTTCCTTCAACCTCCCTCAGGGATTACAGGTATGTGCCTGTGCATCCAGTCACTTTCTTTGTGTAAAGAGTCCAAACCGTACTCTGAGACCATTCATTTTGCATGGTGTGCTCTGAACTATTGTTTTCCCTTGCTCTTTTGTCCTATTCCCTATCCTCCCCTTTTCCGCCTATTCATTAATTTCTGGTTTATCTCTCTCTCTCTCTTTTTTTGTACAAATGGGTGGATTTATTTATTTATTGCTCCCATCTTTTTCCTTAAGTGTGGCACAGCATAGGTACAATTGTCTCCTCTCAGCTGTAGAGGGTCCGTTCCAGGATACCCAGTGGATACCTGAAACTGCAAGTAGAACCAAACCCTATCAATATAGTCATGTGCTATGTGATGGTATTTTGGCTAACAGAAGACTGTATATCCCACAGTGGTCCCCTAAGTTTGTATTGTTTAGTGATGTCATGGCTGCCTTAGTTTGTGGAAGTACATTTTATGATATTCACATATAATGAAGTTGCCTAATAACACATTTCCCAGAATGTATCCCCATTGTTGGGCAATGTGTTGGTTACACTGTGTTTTTTTCCTGTGCATACATAGCTGTGGTAAACTTTAATTTATAAATTAGGCAGAAAAAGAGATTAAAGTAATAATGTAGAATAATTATGATAAACTAATGTTATGTGAATGTGGTCTCTTTATCCCTCAAAATAGCTTATTGTGCTGTACTTTTCTTGTGATGACGTGAGATGATATAATACCCACATGATGAGATGAAGTGAGGTGAATGACGTAGATTAGATATTGTGACCTAGTGTTAGCCTACTACGTTGGGTTACTTGAACACCAGCTCTGTGATGCTCCCTAGTGTCTGATGACCCAGGTGGGTAGTGGTGACCAAATGGCAGGTAGCATATACGGTGTGGATGTGATGGACAAAGGGGTGGTTCATAAACGGGTAGAGGAGAGTGGATGGTGTGAGGTTTCATTATACTGCCCAGAATGGACTGCAATTAAAAACTTAGTTTATTTGTGGAATTTTCTACTTAGTAAGTTTGGAGTACAGTTGACCACAAGTAACTAAAACTGTAGAAAGTGATACGTCTGATAAGGAGGGACTACTATATTCTTTTGGGCTTCTGTTTAATAATGTGTCTTTATAATACAGTCATGTTGCTTTATGATGAGAATATATTCTGAGAAATAGATCATTAGACGGTTTAGTCATTGTGGAACATAGCATGTACTTAAACCTAGATGGTATAGGTCAATCACTTGACATGGCCTCTTGATTTAATCAGGAGACCCAGTAACTTGAGATGTATGAAGCTGCTGCTGTTGCCATTGTAACATGGCATTATGTTTTACAGGAAACTTTTTTTTTTTGTTCATTCTAAAACAATGATTGGGAGGGTGGGGCTGGAGCAGTGGTTTAGCAGTTATAGGTTTTGCCTGGCATGCTCAAGGACACAGGTTTGTACTCCAGCACCTTGTATGCAATGAAGTGTTGGAACAACATAAGCCACATGGAAAACTAAATAAAATTGATACTGTCCCTCTCTCTCTTAAAACAGCAACAATACCAACATCAACAAAAAGCAACAATGATGGGCCTGGGAATGTAGTTCAGTGGAAGAGTGCTTACCAAGCATACATAGAGATCCAGCGTTAAACTCCAACGCTGCTAAAAAACCAAAAATGAAAACAAAAGTCAACCAAATAAATAAGAAGCATAGCCTAGTATGTACATAAACTATAACATGGTAATCTATCAATTATTATGTACTATACATAATTGTATATGATATTTATATAAATTTCTTTATTACTGGGGATTAAACCCAAGGGTGCTCTTCCACTGAGCTATATTCCAAGCCCTTAAACAATTTTTTTTAAAAAAGATTTTAAGACAGGGTCTTACTAAGTTCCTGAGGCCATTCTTGAATTGCAATTCTACTGCCTCAACCTCCTGAATAGCTAGGATTATAGGCATGCATCAGCAAACCTAGCTGTGTATGTATACTATATTTTTTATATGACTAGCAGCTTAGTAGGTAACATAGAGGGACAGTGAGAGAGAGAAAGAATCAATTTTATTTAGTTTTTCATATGGCTTTCATTGCTCCAACACTTCATCATGTATATGGTGCTGGAATTTGAACCCACATCCTTGTGCACATCAGGCAAGAGCCGTAACTGCTGAGTCACTGCTCCAGCCCTAGTAGGTGTGTTTTTACCAGCATCACTACAACATGTGACTTACATGTTTAGCATTATGACATGACTAGGTGCTAAGATTTTTCAGCTCCATTATAGTCTTATGGGACTACTATCATGGACAGAAACTCATTGTGCAGAACCTGACTGCATAGCCATTTTTTAGCTTTTCCATTGCTGTGACCAAAAGACTGATAAGAACAGTGTATTGGAGAACAAGTTTAGTTTGGCTCACAATTTGAGCTGTTCAGGTCATGGTTAGCTAACTCTATGGCTGTGGGCCCCAGGTGATGTAGAACATATGGCAGAAGGGCATGGTGGAGAAAAATAGCTCAGAATATGGCAACCAGGAAGCAGAGCAGCTCTGCTCATCAGAGGCAGAATATAAACCCCAAAATCACATCCCCTGGTGACCTACTTTCTCCAGACACACCCTATCTGCCTAGTTACCACTCCAGTTAATCCATATCAGTGGATTAATCCACCGCTCGGGTTACCCCCTTTCATAATCTAATCATTTCTTCTCTGAAAATTTTTGCATTACCTCACATGAGCTTTTGGGGGACACCTCATCTAAACCTTAATGGTCATATTATAAATATTAATAATGTATCCAGTTTATACACTTAGTAATACATCTAGGAACCATTCGTTATCAGTTCATTGAACACTTGAGTGTTCAATGAAAGTACTGCAAAAAAATTGATTGGCATGTAGGTGCTTATTATGAGTTGTGATCTTATGTGTTAGGTTGGTTATGCATTAGGTGCTTGTTAACTTTTGATCCATGTCTGATGAATTTCCCAGCACATTGTAGATCCTCAGTTAATGTTTAATGATAACAAATAGTGAAATGGTTATTTGTAGCTGCATAGTACTTGAATAAGCTATGGGTGTGCCATAGCTTGTTCAACCACTCTCTTGTGCATGGGCACTTAGGTTGTTCCTATACTGTATTTTGCAATTACAGACTGCTGCAATGAATAGGCTGGAGAGTGTATACTTTTGTTGTTGAGGTGTATCTTCAGGGTAAATTCCCAAGAGTGGGATTGCTGGGTTAAAAAGGTAAGTGCACATATTGTGTTATTAGGTATGCTAAATTTCCCTTCAGAAGAGTTGTGTCTGTTGGTATTCCCATCAGCACTGTTGTATGAGAGAGAGTACTGGTTTTCCTATAGCCTTGCCAGCAAATGTATTGTCATAACTTTTAATTATCCCCAATCCAATGAGTGCGAATGGCATCACAATGTTGTTCTAATTCACATTTCTCTTTGTGTGAGACTTAACATCTTTTCATGTTAAGGGCCATTTTTGTGTCTTTGTTGTGTTTTACTTTAAAAAAAAAAAGTCACATCTGAAACGTTTGTTGTTATTGTTAGGTCTTTCACCTTCAGTTAGCCAGGACAGTAGCACTCTATTAATACCAGGCATTAATATGACTTTTCTCTTTCAGATCTTCCATGGTGGCTTATTCTAATTCGGCAGAAAGCATTGGTGGGCAAGCTCCCCGGAGACCATGAAGTCTGTAAAGTTACCAAAATTGCTGTGCTGTCACTTTCTGAAATGGAGCCTCAGGATCTGGAGCTAGAGGTAAGGTGAAATGAAGAGAGATTTTGTGGGAACCTGATGAAATGAGGATTTGGTTCAGTAGACTAGCAACATACATTCAAAGAGCTGGACAATATCTTTAAAATAATTTAACCCTGTGTTTTTCAAAGTTCATTGTAGTATTAGAACCTTTGCTTCAGAACTGTGAAATCCAGTATGTGGAACACATACAAGTTGAGCCCCTTTGGCTGAGGTGGTGTTGGGGTTGGGGATCACTGGGGACTTGCCCACTTGACCTCTCTGAAGAAGCTACCCACTTCTAGGGATCCCTAGTGCTTTGCACTATTTAGTTTGAAAGCTCCTGGTTTAGGGACAGGGGAGTCACGAATGGGAGATTTAGCTTGTACTCTTCTTTCTTTCTTTTTTTTTTTCTTTCCCTTTCACTTACAGTTCATGAAGAATTTCTAAGCACCTGTTAAACTTTTGTATCTTGTAGTTCTACTTTAATTTTTTTTTAAGAGAGGAAAAGTAAGAGGGAGAGTAAGAGAGTCAGTTTTTTTTTTATTTTTCGTCTGTTTTTTGTTTTTCTGAAACTTAGTTATGTATGTGGTACTGGGGTTCAAACCTGGATCCTAATGCATGCCAGGCAAGTGTTCTACTGCTGAGCCACCTCTCCAGCCCTTCTTGCAGCTTTAAAAGAAAAAATTTTTTTGTTTTGTTTTAAAAAAAGAAAACCACTGCTGTAGTACAGTCTGCTCATTTTCCATGGACGAAACCAAGCCCACAAGTAGAGTGACTTAAGGCCAAATGAATATATTGCCTAGTGCCAGTGCTATATAAACGTCCAGTAGCATCTGTGTAATGCTTGCTGTTGGTGTGGGATCTGGCACACAGGAATTGTCGTCACTCTGCCATAGCTTGTTCTGTTCACTGTGTGATATGTTGGGGAACTTTGTGTGTCGCTTAGATTACTATATTCAGTCCCTAGGATGACCTTGTATGGTGGATATTGTTACAGATGAGGAAAGGAAGCCTGGCAAGGGTTAAGTCATGCAGCTAGCATGGCAGGGTGGGGCCTGGACCTGGTGCTCTGGTGGTCTGGCTCTGTGTCCCTCTGCTGAACCTCCGTCCATTTACCTGAATACCAGGCAACAGATAACAAAGCCCGACCACCCCACTCAATACGTGTGCTTCCGTGCTGAGCTGTGCTGCGGAGGAAGCGTGGGCACAGGGTTAAATTACTTAAATAACAAGTAAAGGAGAGCTATTTTGTGCTTCCAGGTTTACTTGAAATTTGAAAATATAATTTTATGAAACCAACAATAAAATCAATTTGAGAACCACAATATACAGTGTTTGTAACAGGGATCCCAAAAGGGCTATAGTGCCTGTTAGTCTCCTTTTATTGGTAGTAGTGCTAGAATGCTATTCATTATTGCCAATTCAAAGTTCAAAAATTTAGGTGGTGATTACTTTGGCATTTTATTTTGGCAAACAGCAGCCGTATTAGAAAAAATTGCACTCGTTTCCTCAGCAGTTAATTTGTCACCATTATATTTTGGATGACTTTGCTAACACACTGAAACGCATGTCTTTCTGTCTGTCATGAATGTTCCTTTGAGGGTGAATACCTTTGGGCACTCAGGCTTGAAAATTAAGCCAGGAGGGGCTGTTGCTGTAGTTCAGTGGTTGGAGTGCTTGCCTGGTCTGTACAAGGACCCTGCTTCAAACCCAGCACCACGTACACAACTAAGTGTCAGAGAAAGAAAGGCAGATGAAAAAATAAATAAAATTGATTCTTTCTTTTTCTTTCTCTCTCAAAAACAAAACAAAACAAAACAAAACCAAAAAACAACAGTAACAACAACGAAAAAAGAAACTTCAGCCTGGAATATCTGATAGCCAGATTCAGAGGACGGAGCCAGCACTTTGTCCGTTTGCAGGTCGTCATATTTGCACTGCCAGCCTGGGGAGATGAAGTACCACACCTCATCCAGAGAAGACTAGCAGCCTTGTTGGGCTTTTTGGGGAGGTTTTTGGATTCCTGTGGTCAACAGTCTGTAACATTTTTGAGACTAGTACCTGTCTCTTGTAAATGGGGGAAAGAAAAACATTAGGAATAATATTTGCATGGAATTTTAAATATTTATTTGTACACACGCACATTCATACATAACAGGTTTTTTTTTTTTTTTTAAGAGAGAGGGACAGTGAGAGAGAAAAAGAATCGATTTTATTTAGTTTTTCATTTCATGTGGCCTTTGTTGCTCTGAGGCTTCGTTGTGTACGTGGTGCTGGGATTTGAACTAGGGTCCTTGTGCATGCCAGGCAAGCGCTGTAACCCCTGAGCCACTGCTCTATCCCACATACCAGATATTGAATGAACCTAGGGGCACTTAACCACTGAGCCACATCCCCAGCCCATTGAATATTTAATTTTGAGACAAGGTCTCCCTAAGTTGTTCAGGGCCTCAATATGTTGCGGAGGCTGGCTCTGAACTTGTGATCTTTCTGCCTCAGCCTCCTTGAGCCACTGGGATTACAGAAATGTGCTACTATGCCTGGCCATGTAGAATTTTTAAACCTAAAATTGTGAATATTCTGAAAGTTTTATGGATTTCTTTATTCACACTTTTCTTTTTCTTGATGATCTAAGGGAAGGAGATTATCTTCAATAAAAATGGAAATGAGGTTTGCCCCATGTGACAGTTGAGTTTTTAGAGCTCTTAGGCTGTGTAAACTATAGTACTTATCAGGGTCACCAAAGGTTTTGATTCATGTTAGGAGCTGGATTTATGTAATGACTCTTTTTTTTCTTTTCTTTTTCTTTAAAAAAGAGAAAGGCAGAGAGAGAATCAATTCTATTTATTTTTTCATCTGTGTTGTTTTCTCCAACACTTAGTTGTGTATGTGGTGCTGGAGTGTGAATCTGGGTCTTTGTGCATGCCAGGCAAGCGCTCCAACTGCTGAGCCACTGCTCCAGCCCTATGTAATGACTCTTGTAATTATGGGTAACAGTAATTATAAAGTATTTTCAGATCCTGTGCACACAGTGTGAGAGAGAAAGAGAAAATCAATTTTAGTTTTTAGTTTTTTTTTTCATGTGGCTTTTGTTGCTCTGAGACTTCGTTGTGTATGTGGTGCTGGGGTTTGCACTCATGTACTTGTGCATGCAGGCAAGTGCTGTAACTGCTGAGTCACCACCCTGAGATTATAATTTTTGAAATTTGTACTTGTACCTTTCCTGCTCTCTCCTTTCAATCCTGTTTTATGGTAAGAGAGCTTTGCAGCATTGAACAGCACAAAGAACAACTATGTTAAAAACCACAAGTTTCTCACTTATCTTCAAACGTGTTGATTTAAACCTTTGGTACCCATATTTCAGTTTCCATATAATAACTGTTTAAAAGGAGCTTTTAGAAGCTTAATCTTTTTTTTTGCAGTGTCCTCATTTTTTTGTGTTAATAACTTGATTATATAGTAATGTAAAGGAGAAGAAAAAGATACCAAAATAATCCTTGTTAATATTTTTTCTACTTAACTCCTGATTTTTTTAATGAACATACTTATCTTATTCATATAAAAGACTTGTTAAACAGAGCTAGTTTTATGTCTTGTTAGTATAGCATGTCTTTCTAATTTGGATGCCTGTGTATTACTTTGGGTAGAACACTGGTTTCCTTCTTTGGAGCACAACCCTCAGGCTCTTTAGTATGGGCAGATTTGCCAAAGCCTGGTCTGTCTTCTGTAATTGGAGCAGAAGCAATTTTATTTCAGAGTCTGGCATTAATGGAATTTCTAGTTTTCTGCCTCAGTTGCCTTTTTAACCTAAAGTATATGGTGGTTTGCTGGTTTAAAAAAATTCACATACTTTATTCACCCCTTTAAAGTATATAATTCAATCGTTTTTAGAACATGCACAGAATTGTGTGATCATCACCACAATCACTTTTAGAACATTTTTGTTATCTCCTCCCAAAGAAATCCTGGTACTCACTGGGAAGTTATTCCTCATTTCTCCCTAAGCCTCAGCTCCCCAATTCTTAGATGCCCATTAATCTCTTTTCCAACTATAAATTTGTCTTATTTTGGACATCCCATGTAAATGGAATTATACAATATGTGGCCTTTTGTGAATGTTTTCTTTTACTCAGCATAATGTTTTCAAGGTTTATGCCGGTTGTAGCATATATCAGTACTTTATTCCCTTTTATTTCCAAATAATATTTCATTGTATGAGTATACTACATCTTTTTTAAGATCCATAATCCATAATCAGTAATCACTTGATGGACATACTTGAATTATTTCCCCACTATTTAGTTCTCATAAGGCAGCTATGAACAATTTGCATATAGGTTTTTGGTGAACATTTGTTTCCATTTTTTTGGATATGTGTCTAGGAAGGAATTGCTGGGTCATATGATAACTCTGTTTAACTTTTTAAGAGCTACCAGACTGTTTTGCAAAGTAGTATACCAGAAAAGCTAATCTGTTTAACGGCTTAAATGTAGGGCTCAAATGAAGATAGATGTTATTTCTCTTCCTTCCCTCCCTTCCTCCCTTCCTCCCTCCCTTCCTCCCTCCCTCCTCCCTTCCTTCCTTCCTTCCTTCCTTCCTTTCTTTTTTCTTTCTTTCTAGAG